>CM076581.1:149994424-150206278 GCA_034641835.2 Pinus albicaulis | reverse complement strand
ATAGCTAGGAGGTTCCCTTGGGTATTATTTTACGCTTTTTCAGATCTGAGGGACAATTTTACGAAAAAATAACTTGTGGAGTTTTCTTTTTTTTCCTTTTTCAAACTCTCTAAACATGAAAAAGGATAGAGTTTTCACTATCATTAGACTTGTTAAAGCATCAAATAGCAACAAACGTTTCCATCATGACAACATCGAGTTTCACATTTGCTAGACTCGTTAAAGCATCACATAGCAATGGATTCACCTAAAGGGTGGAATTATACATGAAGAATATGTTATCCTCCTCAAGCTTGTTAAAAAATAAAGAGGTACTGGTCAACAATGACTGGGGAAAATTTTAAAGGGATAAAACACTTTATGGTAGCAGGTAGCTCTTGAAAATCACTCATTCACTTCATCTTCATGACTTTTGGGTTGGGTAATATGCTTGGTGGTCTATCATACCTATGGTCTATCTTACCATCCATCACTTTGGTTTTGGGTCAATGCTGCCAACTCATTCAGTGTCATCGATATTTTCAAGAGAAGTCACTAAGTTATTCCTCATCCTTTGCAATACTCATAAACCTTCATTTCATGAACGCCATCCTTGAACATTGCTTCATCAATTACATTTTGTCTCTAAAATAATTACTCTCGTTTCATGTCGTTGATGGGGGAAACATCAAGGCCCTCTTGTGACGAGTCACTTCCTGTCGACATCAACTCATCATCCAGGACGTTGACTTGGAAACAAACTTTCAATACCTTGGAGCTTGCTTACATCAACGACAATTTTCTCGCTTCCGGTGACAGGTTAACATAAAAGGCCTTTGACGGAAAGACTTTGTATGGTGTTGGACATCAAATCATATATTCACACCATGCAGAATGTACTGCAGTACCTTGAGAGAAATTATCATCAACAGTGATTTATCTCACGTCTTTTGACGACTTATATCAATGGCTGGTAATCATATGGTGTCTTCCCATGTTCGACTTCAGTTCACATATTCACATGGTTATAATCGTACTTAAGCAATCAGATGAACGAGATAGAAGACCCTGAATCTAGTTTCATCCATTTGGGCTGCAATTTCAGGAGTAGTACCAAATCATCTGTACGATGGTCATTAAATAGATGGTCATCCTATCATGGGTCTATATTTCTAGACTAATTTATGATGTTATGATAGTTTATGTGCTGAGTATGGGAATGCCTCCCTCAGGAATTCATGTCTAAGATGAAAATAGAAAATATATCATGATGTAAAGTATTATAATTGATGCAGGTCACATTCCGCTTTAGATCCTACTCATCACATCGTAAAGAATATCAATCAACATTATCATTTTTGACTTCCTGCTTTAGGGGGTAGTTGTTATAGGTAAATTTGGGCATCATCCCAAAACACATATCAGTATCCATTAGGGTCTCTCATAATCTAAATTAGTTGCTACATGCCCTAAAAAAGTCATTCCATTGATGTTTTTCCTTCATGAAAGTTTCACTGCTTAGATGCCAGTTGAAGTGCCCCATTGAGCCATCAACGCACCACTAGACTGAAGTAACTCCTTTGCAGATCATATACTCCCATGCAAGGCTGTGTTGTAGAGGATCTAGGCCCACTTTAGAATGCGTTGGTCGATTGGGAGTGAATTTTTCATTGGATTCTGGGAATCTTCCCAGCCTCTAGTGTCTTCTAGAAGTTGTTCCAGTTTCCACCTCATCTGATAGCTTCAAATATGGACACCATGGAGCCATTAAACATCTTATCCACCTATTCCCATGAACAAGGAAACCTCTTCATCCATTTTTGGAAAATCCATTCAATGATTCATTTGTGTCAAACTACCTTCATCTACTTATAACTTGAGCACTGATCATAGTGCACAAGAGAGCAATAATTTGTATTAAGTAGAGTTATTCTAGTGAGATCACATCCCTTGGAGGTGTCTTCTGCATGTAATGCTATGCTATTGGAGTGATGATGTTGGTGTGATGAGGAAGGGACTGAAGCTAGAGCGAGTTGACATCGAATCGATCAATTGGTTGTAACTTCTCCTTCTAATTCATAATGAAGACATTTGTTCCTTTCATAATGCATGTGCCAATTATGTTATATGTATATTTACAAATGAAATCAATTCAATTTGTTTAACATGAATAGATCATTTTCTTTTATGTCATTTTCTGTTATCTGTTTTCCATTACAGGGACCAATCAAGTGAGTTCAGTTCGATTGAGAGCGACAGAGTGACGAATGGAGGCGAGGAAAAGAGAATAGATTACAAGTAGGTTTTCTTCCCTTATCTATTCATTTTAAGGAAAAGGTCAAATATATTTCTTTCTGTTGTTCTAAGTGTGACCACCAAACTTAGGGAAAGGATACTTATCCATAGGTTTGATTTCCGTAAAACAGGAAGGGAGAAGAGGTTGGGAGCCCATGAAAGGAGGAGGAAGGTCCACTTTCTAAGGGATAAACCCCCATTGATAAGATAAAATCTCTAAAATCAGAGAGATCCACCGTATCACCACCGAATAACAACTAACTTGCCACCCTGGAGCTTCTAGAGGTCGAAGCTTCCCCTCCATTTGAGGAAACACTGCCAAAAAGGGGTCAACATGGTTTTCTCTAAAAAAGGGTGCTAACAACACTAGGCCAGAACTTTCAACCTGCCATGAGCATAGACAGGCCACTAGAGAAGTGCGCTGACCCAAAAATTTAGGTTTTTGACCAAGTCTCTCCAATAATCTTTTAAGGAAAATGTCTTTGATTATTTAGAGGATATATTTATGTATTTTTCCTAGGTGGATATACTACACATGTCCTGTCACAGGGAACTTTAGGATCAGGGACGAGAAATGAGTAGGGTGGCAAATTACCGTGTAACACCCAACTAAAAAAAACTAACTTAAATGACTAATTTAGTCTATGGATAAAATATACAACTAGATATTAAGTTACTGAAATAAAAGAAACTAACTTAAATGACTAATTTAGTTGAGGAATAAAATATATGACTAGATAATAAGTGAAAAAATTGAAAATGATTAACATAAATGACTACTATAATCCAAGAATAAAAATATGACCAAATAACATGTACACCAAGGATATGAATTAGTAATTTTTAATTGATACTGAAGTGTCACATTTCACTAAATTTTAACACTGCAGATGGATTCAGAGACCCCTAAAGGGATCTCTGAATCCATCTACAGTGTTAAAATCTAGAAATAATGGTGTCTCTAAATCCAAATCCAGTGTTAAAATTTAAATCTGTCTGTAAAGTTAAAATTTAGGTGGATGGATTCAACAACCCCCTTAAAGGGGTTTATGAATCCATCTATAATGCTAAAATTATAACAATTTTATACAATATAATGTATAATTTTACAATATATAATAGTTTTATATTCGCTTTGGAAGGAGGGACAATCAATAGAGTTTGAAATTGATATATAAGTGTTTTAAGGGTTAATAGGAAGTTGTTCCCCACATCTTAGAGAGACAACACACTATTTGTTTTGGTGTTGCTACATACCATGGTTTATTATTGCACTAGATTCATAAAGCCAATGATCTTATTAATTTGAATTTAAAGTATGTTGATTTAACCTTGGCCAATTAATATAAATTTATATTACTATAAAGCCTTATTTTTCTACAGATAAATTGATCCAGGAGGATCTTTCTCATTGCAGATCAATAGAGAAGTCCAATCAACTCTAGAAGTCCGATGAAGGATTCAGTCTTCAGTATCATCAATTCGCCAGTGAAAAGGTCCTTCAGTTGTTATGGTCATCATAAGTTTTAAATTTCGTAATGTGATGGTGTAATTTGGTAAATAAGGGGACATGGTATTTGTGGACCTAATTCTAAGGTCTCTTATGGTGAAATACCTTATGAAATGTAAATTCCTATTCCTAAATACCTAAACCCTAACACTAAATCATATCTCATACACCTAAAAAAAAAACCTAAGGTGTAAAATCCTAGTCCAAAAAAAACCTAAGCGCTATGGTGTAAGACCTATGAAAAACCTTATTACACAATATTCGGGAAATAAAAGAGTTTGGGGTTGTAAAAAATTATGATAAAACTTTAATATAAAAACCCATAATGCTAAACAGTGCTAACCGCCAAGTTTTAAACCGTGTCGGAAGTTGTTAAAGCACATATAATCAAGTTGGAGACCATGGCGGAGTCAAGGTTTGCAGTTGTAAAGCCGCCGATGGAGATTTCCATGTGACAGGTTTTAAAACCGCGGCGGAAAATGTCAAAGGTTTACGGTTATATATACCGTGTTTTATAAAACCGCGTGGATAAGCCATGTGAACATAGGTAAGCGGAGCTGCCGGGATATACCATGACTTTCGATGGAAACCGTAACTGCTGGAGCCAACCTATCCTCATTTTGTTGCTATGCATCATCTTAATTTTATACAAAGACCACATCATGTGAACTTCAATTCATTATTATTCAACGTTGGTTAGATGCTTTGGAAGTACAACCATATGAAGGAACATATACAAATTTAAATTTGTAGATGTTTTGCACAGAACAATATTCTTTGACCAAATTTTTGTATTATGCCTTCAACCTCATATTTTCTGTTTTCAAGCTGCTAAGTGCTGCTTTTGGACATCATCATCAAACCTGCTAACCTTTGCCTGAAATTTATTGTTTAAAATGTAAAAGCTCTTCAAGATTAGAAATGCATGCTCTTTTACTTACAAGTTCTGAAACAAGGTTGTTTATCTGATCTGTCATCTCAGAGTTCTCTTTCTGTAGCCTTTTCAGCATATGACAGGCTTCAAGCTATTGACATATTTCTTATACTTTGCTTCCAGTTTTGTTCTATCAAGCATCAAGTTCTTATTTAATTATGTAACTTCCTGCACCGTGATTTCTATTTGTTGTACATGCTCTTGATCGATTATTAGAGTTTCTGTTATTTTCTTTTTGAAATCCTTGAGTGTATTACCAGCAATAGTAGACCTTGAATCTGATTCTGCAAGGATCCAATCTCAGAGTTGAGGTTTATGTTTTCCTGTTTTAAAGGAGACGCCAGTTTCTCGAGCTTTTGGATGGTTCAAGATTAATTGAAACTTGGTTTGGTTGTTCAGTCTCAACTTCCTGCTCAGAGAACGTTTCCTCCAACGGCTATTATTGTTTTCCCACTGATTTCAAGTTCCTCCAAATAGCCTCATAATTTGCAAATGTGTGGTTAATTTGATTAGCCACTAAATAAGTGCATAATTTAGCTCATCTTTATAATGATTCAAACAGATTGGTGGCCCCAAAACAGATGCTTATCTTTCAAGCCTGCCAAATTTTATTCAGTAGACATTGATTCAGTGTGATCATGATTGGAAAGACAATCTCATTGGAATAAATGCATTAAGCTTACAGGCTGAGTGGTTGTCTGTAAATTCTCAGGTCTTGGAGCTATTTTGAAGTTTCGATCTATATTTTGCATTTAGAGGCTATGTTCCTAATCATTGATGTGAAATGGAACTGGCTGAAGCTTTAAGCAGAGGCCCTGCCCCTTCAAAGCCAGCTAGCAAGAATGGAAACCAGATTTCTTACTAATGACAATATCATCCTTATCAGAGCCAGTATGTTGGACTGCTTAAACTCTAAACATGTCAACACTCTTGACTGTGGATGGCTGAATTCTCTGGATTATGAAGAGAGGAGGTTCATATTGGACAACTGGGGGTCAAATTGAAGTGGAGGTGCACAAAATAGTAGAACAACACAGTAATCAATTTGGATTTCTAGAGAAATTAGTTGCACTCAACGTCTTCTTCTGTTGAATACAATAAATATCCCAAATACCATGAATATGACCTTGTTATCAGACCCCACTAAGGCTTCGGCACATTTGGTGTTAACCTGGCTGTCTCTGAACTCTCATTTCCAATTAAGAGGACAATAGCATGCGGCTATTGATCTATTCCATTCCCCTACATCAGATTATAATTTATGTATATGCCGTTTTTTGTTGTTTCTCATTTGTCATCCTTTTGTCCAAATCTTCTTAAGGTATCTAATTAGTAGGAAATCTACGATGTTTATTGTCCTTTCGTGCAAATTCCTCTCAAGGTATTTACCTAGTAGGATATTTATGTCTTTGTCTAGCACTGTAGGATGGCTTTTCAAACTCACAAAATGACAAATAAGAGTAAAGACAAAAAAGGGCATGTAAATGTGTCAAGATGTAGTTCCAACCAAATTTCCTAGTGATCAAGCATTGCTTTATTAATCCCCTATTAATATTACTTTGGAAAAGCTAACAGAAGCTCTCAAAGACTAAAGTTACCACAGATGATATTTCATTGAAATTTGAGGTCAGAGGATTTTTCATGCAAGTTCTATAAAGCAACTCAGGACTTTATTGGCCTAAACCTTTTAGGAGTTTATCAAGAAGCACTGAGGTAATTCTGAATACAGAATTGCATCAACCAAGGAAATATCAGAAACATTTCAAAGGCAGGTGTTCCAAAATCTAGCTCCAGTGGGAAACCTATTACTATATAGAATGGAAGACCAGAGAATACAAGATTTGTTATGAGAAGATATATCCTTTATAATGCAATCACTCTTTAGGAAGGAATAGAATGGGTGAAGGCCACCAATCAAAATAGTTATATTTGATTGGGAAAGGCCTGCAACATGGTTGAATGGCCTTTTTCATCAGATGTTTTATCATCTCTTTTCTTTGGCCCTTAATTCATGCAGTCAAATCTCTGTCTACAAATGCTCCAGCTAGTATCTCCATCAATATTTTTCAATCATCAAGCTTCTGTCTTTTTAGATAAATCCATCAAGGCTATTCATTAGCCCCAACATTTTGTGTTCTCTCAACAGTCACCTTGAGCTATCTCATTGCCAGAAAGGTCACAAAAGAGAGAGTTAATGGAATTTTTTGAATGGACAGAAACTTGTTAATAACTTAATAATGACCACTTTGTTAACATAGTATTCTTCATGTTAGCTGAAAAAGAAAGAAAATATTGCAAGATAGGCCATAATTTGTAGGAAATTTTCAGCAAAGCCTCAATATATAAAATAATGAGAGAAATACTGACTGCTTTGTGTAGAGGCAGCAAGATTTCCCAGGTTGATTGGTTCTGGTTGGAATCAAGTTGGCTTTCTAAATCCTTTGGCGTTCGTTTTAGCTATGAGGTTTTCATAATCTAATTTTACATTTCCAATTCATTTCACTTTCTGCATTCTCAATATCAGATCTAAGGTTTACTACGTCCTCTCCCTTACCCTGAGATAAGCTTTTCGGTTTAGATTTCATTAACATATTTTTCCGGTTTGGTCTGTAAGTATTCTCAGATATTTTTCTCTTCACAATTCCATTTCTCCAGTTACCTTTTAATTGTTGTAATTTCAAGTGTTAACTCTTCTAGAGTTGATATTTGAAAGTGGATGATTTCAAGTTCAAACAAAATCATAAATGCTAGAACACCTAATGGGCAGCATCATGGTTCAATCATTATTTGCATGGCTATTCTTAGGTGATGCACGAGTATCTAGATTATGATTATTGTGCAGTCGTAATGAGTCGTGTGATTCCTTTTCTATTGATAGGTGAACAATGTCAAATAATCCAACTCTGTTTCACGCAAACTCATCCTCATTTCGTTGCTATGCGTCATATTAATAAATTGTTTTCTTCCACTCTAAAAATTGTAGACTTAACATGTACCTGATATAATTATATTGAACATGCTTCTTGTCTCCTACCAATGTGAAACATATATCTTTAATAATTGGATGAATGTGATCCTTTTCTGCGATAACCAAGGCTTCATCCTCTACTTCTTCCAATGAATCAAACCCACGGTTCTTAGTACTTTTTATGGTGTTTCATTGGAGTTTCTGGTTTATTTGGTCTGAGTGATTATGCAGAGGAATTGTGAAGAAGGCAATTAATTCAAACCAAAATAATTCCATCAAAATTACTTAGCCAATTTTTTTTCCTTTTTTATTGGCTGTTAGCGTTTTATAAACAAAACTCTCTTAATCATTAGACTCACTTAGTTAGACACAGTTTTACTTAAACATCCTATAGAAACGCAAAATAATGAATCATCTCATCAAAAAAGAATCTAAATACTCATCCAAATTAATATGGATTCTAGGGTGCCAACAAATATGTCCATTAAGATATGCCTTAATTGGAATAGCAATGTTTAAAATCTTGTGGACACCTCGTCAGCCTACTCTCATATGGTCCCAAACAATAAATTAATCATAACTCTGCACCAGATGACTTTGAGTTCGACAAAGAACTCTGCTAGCATTGTTCTTTGTAAACAATGCACAAGAATTGTGAGGAAGGCAATTAATTCAAACCAAATCCACATGAATTGTGAAGAAGGCAATTAATTGAAACCACAAGAATTGCATCAAAATTACTTGAAGCCAATTTTTTTTTCCTTTTTTATTGGTTGTTAGTGTTTTATAAACAGAACAGATGGTAGGCTTCATCCTCTACTTCTTCCGATGAATCAAACCCATGGGATTGGTTACATTGCTAATGGGTGCTAATAAACCTGCTAAATGGTTAATCTGTAAGAGCATTAACTTTTCAAGCATTAACTTTGCAAGCACATCTATAGACCGTATGACATTTAACATAGAAGGATTAGTGAATCCTACTAAAATGACTCCACGTAAATACTTTCTTTTCAGAGCCCAGAGAGAACCATCGATTACAGCATTGACAAAAGCTTGGAGTGGTTTGGTGTACCAGTTCAAACAACATTTAATATTATGAGAAAAAACATGAAGATTCATTAATTTTAGTAAATTAAATACTAAAACAAGTCTAAGATCAAGAAATACCTAACTAGCTCTATGTGAAGAAGAGAGACACCTGAGAGTGAGAAGACGGCAGAACAAGTAGAACAAAGTGACCAAAACAATCTTTTATTTTTAAGTATTTCCTGTAGAGTCCCTTTGGGTGGAGATGAGATGCCTATTTTTCCCAAACTATGTTGTAATTCATCCCAACACTAGATAAAATTTTGAAACCTACTTAAGCTTTGCTTTTACACCCTTAACATACTCAAAGTGGTATGCATGAGAATATCTGTACTGTTTTTGTGATATGGTGGTATTCACCAGTTTAGTCCTTGCAGACTTCATGTTTACTATGTACCATAAACATATTCCTTTTCATGTTTAGTATGTACCATTTCATTCTTGTTCATACCATTATCATGTGGATTGTTGAAATGTTAAGTTCAACTGCAGTGTACTCAAAGCCGCTTGCTATCTTTGTTTGAAGGGTTCTGGCACAGAGCCGCTTTCCAAATTTGTTGAATAGTCAAGTTCGGACTGTGAAAACCTTACAGTCCTTTGCATTTCAGAAAACAGAGCAGGGTTATATTAATACGCAGGAAGTTTGTTTAAACATCAGGCCGCGGGAGTTTGGTGGTCCCACAGACCACGCCAAGTCAACAAGAGCACGTGGAGTGATCTCATTCGCTTGCACTTTTGTTTGAGCCGGTTCGCATAACAAACTTTCGGACCCTAATTTTTTATGAGGTGGAGTTGATAAGTTTTCGGATCACATTTTGGGCCCGTACCCAAGGGGAAATTCCGGACCCGAAAGGTTTTAGATGTCGGTTGATAAATGGTTTCGGATCACAAAAGGCCCTTACGTCAGCATCAGAATTTGTAATGTGAAGTTTCATTGCATTACGGTTTATTCGACATTTTGAAATCCGAAAGGTTGCGAAAGGGTTCGTTAAGTTTTGTTATGGTTTGTTATATGTTTAATATAGCGGGTCAAAGGCTTTAAACCTTGGAATATATATACATGTGCGCATTTGTAATTGTGGGCCCGAGAGTTTTAGAATAGGTTTAGTTTTTATTTTTATTATTATTATAGTTGTTTTATATGTTGCGCCATATATATTTTTTTTTAAAGCCTGAAAGGCTAAGGTATTGTATTGCACAGCAGTGTGTATTGTTTTTACACAACAGTGTATTATTTTGAAAGAATAGAGTGTGTTGAATACAGAGAGAGAGTGTGCATTTTCTGTGTGAGATACAGAGAGTGCATTTTGTAACAGAGACAGTTTTTTATATGCACTGCATTTGCAGCAGTCAACATTTTGTAATCCCTCTGAGGAGGAAGACTTTTGTAATATTTTTTTTTTAAGTTAATGAATAGAGTTTTTCAAGTGTGAAACTCTGTCCACCTGTGAAGCAAATTATTGTTTGATTTCTCTGTGTTAAGAAGGAGAGTATCATTCTCTCTGTGTTCTGTTCTGGAATTATCAGAATTTCCAACATGGTATCAGAGCTAGTCCAAGCTCTTTGAAGGTGTCAAAGAAGCTGAAGGAAGGATTTTTTTTTGCAGCAGCTTCTCCAGTAGAGTGAAGGCTCAATAAAAAAGAATCCAAGGTATTCTCAATACAGATTTTTTTGTTACTATTTGAAGACAGTCAGTTTGTTTTATAAATTCACAGTCAAGATTTAAAGCATAGTTTAGAGTGCAAGCATGGCAGGAGCCAGCACTAGCATGAGTATTGCTAATGCTCAGCTCCCACAGTTTAATGGGAAGAACTATGATTATTGGGAAATAACTATGAGAGCCCTGTTTGCCTCTCAAGACTTATGGGAAATTTTTGAGGATGGTTTTGAAGAGCCAGTAGATGAAAATGAGTTTAATGGATTAACACAAGCAGAGAAGGACTTGTTGAAGAGAAATAAGAAGAAGGACTCTAAAGCTCTATTCTATTTGTATCAAGCAGTGCATGAGAGTGTGTTTCCAAGGATAGCAGCAGCTAAGAAATCCAAAGAAGCATGGGAAACTCTCAAGATAGCCTATCAAGGTATGGAGAAAGTGAAGACAACAAAACTACAATGGTTGAGGAGAGATTTTGAAACTCTCTGCATGAAGGAGTCAGATAAAATAGACTCATTCTTCACACATGTGATTGGAATGGTCACACAGATAAGGTCTCATGGAGAGACACTTGAAGAAAGAAGGATTGTGGAGAAACTATTGAGGAGCCTACCCTCAAGGTTTGATGTTATAGTCACCACCATAGAAGAGACAAAGGATCTCACAAACTTTTCCGTTGATGAGCTTCATGCATCATTGATGACATATGAACAGAGATTGGGTAGAAATGAAAACTCATCTTTAAAGCATGCCTTCAAGACCCAAATTTCCTTTGGAAGAGGAAGAGGTCAAGGCAGAGGAAATAAGAGAGGAAGAGGTAGAAGCCAAAACAGAGGAGGAAGGAACAACCCAGCAAATGCTCAAGGAATGGGCGGTAATCAAAATCAGAACCAAGGCCAAAGCAGCAGCCAGCAAGGTGGACAACAACATGCTCATGGACAAAGGTATGATAAATCCAATGTCCAATGTCATTATTGTAAAAAATATGGGTATTATGCAAATGAATGTAGAAAGAAGCAGCATGATATGGGTAATAGACCCAGTGCAAATTTCACTAGAGAAAATATCAGGTAAGATAAAAAAATTTTAGCTTGTAATATGGCTGAGGAAAAGAGTGAAGATTTATGGTTTCTAGACTTAGGTTGTAGTAACCATATGACAGGAAACATAGCCCTGCTTTCTATGTTAAATGAGAATGTGAAGTCACAAGTCACATTAGGGACAGATAGTAAATTTTCTGTTATGGGAAAAGGAGATGTAGGTGTCTTAACAAGGAAAGGAGAAAAGAAATCCATAGCAGCTGTTTATTATGTACCTGGAATGAAATGTAACCTCTTAAGTATTGGACAACTTGTTCAAAAGGGGTACAATGTTTTCTTTGAAGATGATGTATGAACCATCATGGATAAACCACCAAGAAAGCAATGTATTGCTAAAGTGAAGATGACAAGGAACAAAATGTTCCCTCTCAGCATGAGAGCAGATTTGAAGAATGGAGAAGAAATGGCAGCAGTGACACAAGAGGCTTTCCAAAGAGAAACAAAAGATGAGAATTGGTTATGGCACTTGAGATTTGGACATCTCAACTTTGGAGGTCTTAACTTGTTGCACAGAAAAGGAATGGTAAGAGGTTTTCCATTGATTGAGAAACCAAAAAGCCTTTGTGAAGGTTGTATCTTGGGTAAACAACACAGAGAAAGTTTTCCATCCGGGAAAAGCATAAGGGTAAAGACACCCTTAGAGATTGTCCACTCAGATTTATGTGGACCAATTCAAACACCATCACTTGCAAGCAGCCACTATATGTTACAAGAAAAATAAAAGAAAAACTTGGGTTTACTTTTTGAAAAATAAAAGTGAAGTGTTTGAAAAATTCTGCAATTTTAAAGCACTTGTGGAGAACCAAAGTGGGCAGTATATCAAAGTCCTTAGGACTGATAGAGGAGGTGAGTACATCTCTAAATATTTTTTGCGTTTTTGCAGAGAAAAAGGGATTCATAAGCAATTTACAGCAATGTACACTCCGTAGCAAAATGGAGTTGCCGAAAGGAAAAATAGGACAATCATGGATATGGTAAGAAGTATGCTAAAGGAAAAAAATTTGCCAAATGATTATTGGGCTGATGTTGTATATTGTGCAGCGTATATTTTAAATATATGCCCAACAAAAGCAGTCATGAACAAAATTCCAGAAGAAGCATGGAGTGGGATAAAACAAGGAGTCACCCACATGAAAGTTTTTGGTTGTGTGTCTTATGCACACATTCCAGATCAGCTAAGGAAGAAGGTGGACAACAAGGGGGAGAAATGTATTTTTATTGGATATAGCGAGGAATCCAAGGCTTACAGGTTGTATAACCCATCCACCAAGAAGTTTATTGTGAGCAGAGATGTTCAGTTTATTGAAGATGAAGCTTGGGATGGAAGCATAGAGAAAACAGTAAATGTTAAAAACTGTTTGTCTCATGATGAAGATGATGAAGAGATGGCTGAAATGCATCCCTCAATAGTAGCACTAACACAAGGACAGCAAGGGACACCCTTGAGGAGAAATGAGAGTGCTTCTCCAAGCACACCACAAGGAGGAGATTCAAGTGCTACTTCAAGCACTTGTACAGCAAATGAAAGAGGAACAAAGTTCAGAAATTTAAATGAAATTTATGACCAAGAGGCAGTAAATGAAGGTATGAACTCTTTGTTAGCTTTATATTGTCATGTTGATGATCCTATTCATTTTTAAGAAGCTATTAAAGAGAGGAAATGGATAGAAGCTATGGATGAGGAAATTAATGCCATAGAAAGAAACAAGACATGGGATTTGGTTGAACTCCCAAAAGGTAAAGAAGTCATTGGAGTGAAATGGGTCTACAAGACCAAGAGTAATGCTAAAGGAAAAATTGAAAGACACAAGGCCAGACTTGTTGTCAAAGGGTATAAGCAGCAGCATGGGAGAGATTATGAGGAAATTTTTGCACTGGTTGCAAGAATGGAAACTGTGGGAGTAGTGTTGTCCATAGCAACACAAAACAAGTGGAAATTTTACCAAATGGATATGAAGTCAGCATTCCTAAATGGAGTGTTAATGGAAGAGTTTTATGTTGAACAACCTCTAGGCTATGAGAAGAAAGGCCAAGAGCACAAAGTGTGCAGATTGAAGAAAGCTCTTTATGGGCTGAAACAAGCACCAAGAGAATGGTAAAGTAGGATAAATTCCTATCTACTGGAGAATGGTTTTTCAAGATGTGAAGGGAGAACCAGGCTGTTAAATTTGGACAATTAGGTCCAAACTCCATCTTGTGATGCTCAGATGAAGATTCCAATATTTGTATTGGATTCCTCTTTTGAAGAGGTGTAAAATCGATATAAAATTGATTTTAATCTGATGAGCAGAACATTTATTTTGAATTTATTATTTATAATAAATTTAAGTGCAGGTCGGCCTTAAGGTTTTACACCCCCAATAGATGTGTCACACACCTCGATGATGGATATAAATACAGTCAACGTTGGAGAGCTTTTCACTCATCTCATCCACACACTTCTCATTGGATACGAGCATCTAAGAAGCAGTTCTCACGTGGGAAAAGGACGAAGTAGCTGAAGCTGGAAAAAGGACGAAATTTCTGCAGTTAGGGTTTCTGGACGAAATTTTCTGCAGTTAGGCTTTCTGGGCAAGTTTGACCAGCATTGGCTTTGGTCAACGCATGGTCTATTTGAGCTGAAATTTTGTGGAGAGTTCAATTTTTGAAGGCCTTACTCATTGGCACAAAAATTGAGGTCAAAAGGTTGACCGAAGTTGGAGCCGCGTTGACTTTATTGTTGCTGCTCTGCGTTGAATTTTCTGGGGTTGACTTTGAGTTGATTGGATAATTGATTTGAGGATTGTTGTGACAAATTTTGGGTTGGCCGACCAAGAAGACTTTGCTAGTTGAAGCATCCTACTGACCACCGTAACGCACCAACACATTCTCCTGTTTCTGGTTTGTCTTCTATAGATCCACTGGTATGTTCTATCAACATTTTTACTTAACTGTTTATGTGATTGCTGTTATAAAAGTAAAGTTGCATCAAGCATAGAACATCTACAAAAATTTACACCAACCTTATACATCAAAGAGAAAGATGGTAAGATGCTTATTGTTGTGTTATATGTTGATGATGTGATCTTTACAGGTAATGATGATTAGCTTGTTGAAAATTTTAAAACAGTCATGAAAGATGAATTTGAAATGACTGATATGGGTTTGCTGAAATACTTCTTAGGAATAGAAGTAAAGAAAAATGAAGATAAAATTTTTATTTCTCGGGAAAATTATGCTAATGAGGTTTGGAGATTTAACATGCGGGATTGCAAGCGTATGCACTCCCACGGTAATGGGATTAAAACTCGGCAAAGAGGACGGTGGGTGTGATCTAGTTTAGCCTGGGCAACAGTTGGCAGGTCTCATGTGATGTGCAGCTAAATGAACAATATGCATATTTGTTTAGTTTTATTCCAGATTGTAGAAGGCCAAGAAGCACCCTGGTCAAAGAGTTACGGGGTTGAAGTTTAAACTAAAGGCGATGTTTGTGTGTTTCTTCAGAAATTGGGATAGACAGGTCCTTTGACAGGCAGCAGTACAATGGAAATGGATGACCCAGGAAAGTCTTCTTGGTGTGTTTTTTTATGGGTTCAGAGCAATGCTTGGCGCTACAAGGAAATGACCTATTGTAGCTTTATCTGCAGCAGAGGCAGAGTATGTGGTAGCTACAACAGCAGCGTGTCAAGCAGTTTGGATGAGGAGAATGTTGAGAGGTTTATTCCAAGAGCAAGCAAAAGGCACAGTGATTTATTGTGACAATAGCTCAACTATTGCATTATCAAAGAATTATGTGTTTCATAAAAGAACGAAACACATTAATACCAAGTTTCACTACGTCAGGGAATTGGTGGACAATGGTGAAATTGTTTTAGAACATTGCAGAACTCAGGAGTAGTTTGCAGACATTCTGACCAAACCTTTGGGGCAGAAAAGTTTTGAATTTTTAAGGAAATGTTTGGGTATGACTGATAACCTAGCAGTTGAACTTAAGGGGGAGTATTGAAATTTTAATTTCAACTGCGATGTACTCAGAGCCACTTGCTATCTTTGTTTGAAGGGTTCTGGCATAGAGCTGCTTTCCAAATTTGTTGAACAGTCAAGTTCGAACTGTGAAAACCTTACAGTCCTTTACATTTCAGAAAACAAAGCAAGGTTATGTTAATACGCGAGAATTTTGTTTAAACAGTAGACCGTGGGAGTTTGGTGGTCCCACAGACCACGCCAAGTCAACAGGAGCATGTGGAGCGATCTCATTCGCTCACACTTTTATTTGAGCCGGTTTGCATAACAAATTTTCGGACTCAAAGTTTTTATGAGGCGGAGTTGATAAGTTTTCGGATCACATTTTGGGCCCGTACCCAAGGGGAAATTCTGGACCCGAAAGGTTTTAGACGCCGGTTGATAAATGGTTTCAGATCACAAAAGGCCCTTACGTCAGCATCAGGATTTGTAATGCAAATTTTCATTCCATTACGGTTTATTCGTCATTTTGAAATCCGAAAGGTTGCAAAAGGGTTCGTTAAGTTTTGTTATGGTTTGTTATATGTTTAATATAGCGGGTCAAAGGCTTTAAACCTTGGAATATATATACATGTGCTCATTTGTAATTATAGACATGAGAGTTTAGATAGGTCTAGTTTTTACTTCTACTATTATTATAGTTGTTTGATATCTTCACGCCATATATATATTTTAAAAAGCTTAGAAGGCTAAGGTGATGAGTGAGTGCATATTGTTTGATAGTGTATTATTTTGAGAAAAAAGCAGGTGTTGAAGACGGATAGAGAGTGTGCATTTTTTACGTGTGAGATACGAGTGCATTTTGTAACATAGACCGTTTGTTATATGCCTTGCGTTTGCAATGAGTCAACATTTTGTAATCCCTACGAGGGAGGAAGACTTTTGTAGTAGTTTTTTTTAAGTTAATGAATAGAAGTTTTCAAGTGTAGAGAGCTAAATACACATGTGAAGCAAATTATTGTTTAATTTCTTTGTGTTAAGGAGGAAGTATCATTCTCTTTGGGTGTTCTATTCTAGAATTATTAGAAATTCAACATGGATCTATTCTTGTTCATACCATTATCATGTGGATCTATTGATGATGGAAAGTAAGCCATTACCTGCTCTGCAACTGGTTTGGCTCATTCATAATAGTGTGCCATTCTTTACCCCAGCCATAAGAGAGTTTATCAATCCTTTGTTTGATTGGATCTCAACAGAAAGGATATTTGGCCAATGCATCGGTGCTGGTCGCAGGCACAAAATTCTCATCCTCACCCTCCGGTTCCTGCAGGTCCTCGCTTTTCATTTTGGGGCCAAACCACTAAACAAAATGTTAAAACCCTCTCTGGACGCCGTATCCACTGATCATGAGAAGTACGAGACCTCAATACAGGTGGTGATGCTGGTAGTCGTGCAGTTCTCTCCCGGCCGCCCCCACTACTTCAATGGAGCGATGAATTTCGTGGTCATCTTCCCATCGGAACAAGGTTCGGTATGGATGTAGTGTTAAAGGTACTCACCCACTCCTTTGGTGGAAATTTATGCATAAGGAAGATCTTCCCGATCGGATGTTATTAGGCCAACTATGATGCATAGGTTTTGAGCCCACGATATTGTAGCCGATGCTCTGTGTCCTTCCCTATCGATGGTATTTTTCTCATTCCCTCCACCATGGCCTTCCCGGATATAAGGCTTTCATAGTCGGAACAAGCGTGCCATGCGGTATGTTGTGAACAAATGTGTTCCAGTCCTCCTGGTACATATGGAATCCAGGATCTCTGCCCAGTTTATGACAACAAACATTAAGTACCCTTCAATATGATACATCTAGTACACATTTCATATCTTCTAGCTGCTGATGCAAAGCATTGGGAGTCATTCTGGATTGGAGAAGAGATCGCAGCGCAAGAACTACCATTGCTTGCAATCCTTGTTTGAGTTGTCTATTTCAATCAATGGAGGTAATGTTGGAGGCATGGATAGTGTGAAGTTTTATACTTAAAGTTTTCAAGTGTGAGTCAACTACGTCTACACCTTGAATGTGGTTTTTGTTTTAATTTCTCTAGTGTTAAGGGGGAGAGTATCATTGTCTGTGTTTTGTTCTGGAATTCTTAGAAATTCCAACATGGTATCAGAGCTAATCCAGGCTCTTTGAAGGTGTCAAAGAAGCTGAAGGAAGGATTTTTTGTTGCAGCAGCTTCTCCAACAGAGTGAAGGCTCAGTCAAAATAATCCAAGGTATTCTCAAAACAGATTTTTGTGTTATTGTTTGAAGATAGTCAGTTTATTTTAAAAAATTTCACAGTCAAGATTTAAAGCATAGTTCAGAGTGTTAGGCATGGCAGGAGCCAGCACAAGCATGAGTATTGGTAATGCTCAGCTCCCACAATTTAATGGGAAAACTATGATTATTAGGCAATCACTATGAGAGCCCTGTTTGCCTCTCAAGACTTATGGGAACTTGTTGAGGATGGTTTTGAAGAGCCAGTAGATGAAAATGAGTTTAATGCCTTAACACAAGCAGAGAAGGACTTGTTGAAGAGAAATAAGAAGAAGGACTCTAAAGCCCTCTTCTATTTGTATCAAGCAGTACATGAGAGTGTGTTTCCAAGGATAGCAGCAGCTAAGAGATCCAAAGAAGCATGAGAAACTCTCAAGACAGCCTATCAAGGCATGGAGAAAGTGAAGAAAACAAAACTACAATTGCCGAGGAGAGATTTTGAGACTCTCTGCATGAAGGAGTCTGATAACATAGACTCATTCTTCACACATGTGATTGGAATGGTCACATAGATAAGGTCTCATGGAGAGACACTTGAAGAAAGAAGGATTGTGGAGAATGTTTTGAGGAGCTTACCCTCAAGGTTTGATGTTATAGTCACCACCATAGAAGAGACAAAGGATCTCTCAAAATTTTCAGTTGATGAGCTTCATGCATCACTGATGACACATGAACAGAGATTGGGTAGAAATGAAAACTCATCTTTGGAGCATGCCTTCAAGACCCAAATGTCCTTTGGAAGAGGAAGAGGTGAAGGCAGAGGAAATAAGAGAGGAAGAGGTAGAAGCCAAAGCAGAGGAGGAAGGAACAACCTAGCAAATTCTCAAGGAAGGGGCAGCAATCAAAATCAGAACCAAGGCCAAAGCAGCAGCCAGCAAGGTGGACAGCAACATGCTCATGGACAAAGGTATGATAAACCCAATTTCCAATGTCATTATTGTAAAAAATATGGGCATTATGCAAATGAATGTAGGAAGAAGCAGCATGATATGGGTAATAGACTCAGTGTAAATTTCACTAGAGAAAATATCAACCAAGATAAATTGTTTTTAGCTTGTAATATGGCTGAGGAAAAGAGTGAAGATTTATGGTTTCTAGACTCCGGTTGTAGTAACCATATGACAGGAAACATAGCCATGTTTTATATGTTAGATAAGAATGTGAAGTCACAAGTAACATTAGGGAAAAAAAGTAAAGTTTCTGTTATGGGAAAAGGAGATGTAGGTGTCTTAACAAGGAAAGGAGAAAAGAAATCCATAGCAGATGTTTATTATGTACCTGGAATGAAATGTAACCTCTTAAGTATTAGACAGCTTGTTCAAAAGGGGTACAATGTTTTCTTTGAAGATTATGTATGCACCATCATGGATAAACCACCAAGCAAACAATGTATCGCTGAAGTGAAGATGACAAGGAACAAAATGTTCCCTCTCAGGATGAGAGCAGATTTGAAGAATGGAGAAGAAATGGCAGCAGTGACATAAGAGGCTTTCCAAAGAGAAACAAAAGATGAGAATTGGCTATGGCACTTGAGATTTGGACATCTCAACTTTAGAGGTCTTAACTTGTTGCACAGAAAAGGAATGGTAAGAGGTTTGCCATTGATTGAGAAACCAGACAGCCTTTGTGAATGTTGTATCTTGGGTAAACAACACACAAAAAGTTTTCCATCTGGGAAAATCATAAGGGCAAAGGCACCCCTAGAAATTGTCCACTCAGATTTATGTGGGCCAATGCAAACATCATCACTTGCAAGAAGCCACTATATTTTAACTTTTATTGATGATTTTACAAGAAAAACTTGGGTTTACTTTTTGAAAAATAAAAGTAAAGTGTTTGAAAAATTATGCAATTTTAAAGCACTTGTGGAGAACCAAAGTGGGCAGCATATCAAAGTCCTTAGGACTGATAGAGGAGGTGAGTACATCTTTAAATAATTTATGTGTTTTTGTAGAGAAAATGAGATTCATAAGCAATTTACAGCAAGGTACACTCTGCAGCAAAATGGAGTTGCCGAAAGGAAAAATAGGACAATCATGGATATGGTAAGGAGTATGCTAAAGGCAAAACATTTTCCAAATGATTATTGGGCTGAAGCTATACATTGTGCAGCGTATATTTTAAATATATGCCCAACAAAAACAGTCATGAACAAAATTCCGGAAGAAGCATGGAGTGGGACAAAACAAGGAGTCACCCACATGAAAGTTTTTGGTTGTGTGGCTTATGCACACATTCCAGATTAGCTAAGGAAGAAGTTGGACAACAAGGGGGAGAAATGTATTTTTATTGGATACAGTGAGGAATCCAAGGCTTACAGGTTGTATAACCCATCCACCAAGAAGTTTATTATGAGCAGAGATGTTCAGTTTATTGAAGAGGAAGCTTGGGATGGAAGAATAGAGAAAACAATAAATGTTAAAAATTGTTTGTCTCATGATGAAGATGATGAAGAGATCGCTGAAATACATCCCCCAATAGCAGCACCAGCACAAGGACAACAAGGGACACCCTTGCGGAGAATTGAGAGTGCTTCTCCAAGCAAACCACAAGGAGGAGATTCGAGTGCTACTTCAAGCACTTGTACACCAAATGAAAGAGGAACAAAGTTCAGAAATTTAAATGAAATTTATGACCAAGAGGCAGTAAATGAAGGTATGAACTCATTGTTTTCTTTATATTGTCATGTTGATGATCCTATTCATTTTGAAGAAGCTATTAAAGATAGGAAATGGATAGAAGCTATGGATGAAGAAATTAATGCCATAGAAAGAAACACGACATGGGATTTGGTTGAACTCCCAAAAGGTAAAGATGTCATTGGAGTTAAATGGGTCTACAAGACCAAGAGTAATGCTGAAGGCAAAATAGAGAGACACAAGGCAAGACTTGTCGTCAAAGGGTATAAGCAAAAGCATGGGATAGATTATGAGGAAACTTTCGCACCAGTTGCTAGAATGGAAACCGTGAGAGCAGTGTTGTCCATAGCAGCACAAAACAAGTGGAAAGTTTACCAAATGGATGTGAAGTCAGCATTCCTAAATGGAGTGTTAATGGAAAAGGTTTACATTGAACAACCTCTAGGCTATGAGAAGAAAGGCCAAGAGCACAAAGTGTGCAAGTTGAAGAAAGCTCTTTATGGGCTGAAGCAAGCGCCAAGAGCATGGTACAGTAGGATAGATTCCTATCTACTGGAAAATGGTTTTCAAATCTGTGAGAACAACTTTCCTTTAAATTTGGACAACTAGGTCCAAACTCTATCTTGTGATGCTCAAATGAAGATTCCAATATTTGTATTGTATTCCTCTTTCGAAGAGGTGTAAAATCGATATAAAATTGATTTTAATCTGATGAGCAGAACATTTATTTTGAATTTATTATTTATAATAAATTTAAGTGCAGGTCGGCCTTAAGGTTTTACACCCCCAACAGATGTGTCACACACCTCAATGATGGATATAAATACAGTCAACGTTGGAGAGCTTTTCACTCATCTCATCCACACACTTCTCATTGGATACAAGCATCTAAGAAGCAGTTCTCACGTGGGAAAAGGACGAAGTAGCTGCAGCTGGAAAAAGGACGAAATTTCTGCAGTTAGAGTTTCTGGACGAAATTTTCTGCAGTTAGGGTTTCTGGGCAAGTTTGACCAGCGTTGACTTTGGTCAACACATGGTCTGTTTGAGCTGAAATTTTGTGGAGAGTTCAATTTTTGAAGGTCGTACTCATTGGCACAAAAATCGAGGTCAAAAGGTTGACTGAAGTTGGAGCTGCGTTGAATTTATTGTTGCTGCCCTGTGTTGACTTTTTCTAGACTGCGTTGACTTTTTGGGGTTGACTTTGAGTTGACTGGATGATTGATTTGAGGACTATTGTGACACATTTTGGGTTGGCCGACCAAGAAGACTTTGCTGGTTGAAGCATCCTGCTAACTGTCGTAACGCACCAACACATCCTCCTGTTTCTGGTTTGTCTTCTATAGATCCTTTTAGTATATTATTAGTATTTTTACTTAAGCACATTTTATGTGATTGCTGTTATAAAAGTAAAGTTGCATCAAGCATAGAACATCTACAAAAATTTACACCAACCTTATACATCAAAGAGAAAGATGGTAAGATGCTGATTGTTGTGTTATATGTTGATGATGTGATCTTTACAGGTAATGATGATTAGCTTGTTGAAAATTTTAAAACAGTCATGAAAGATGAATTTGAAATGACTGATATGGGTTTGCTAAAATACTTCTTAGGAATAGAAGTAAAGCAAAATGAAGATAAAATTTTTATTTCTCAGGAAAAGTATGCTAATGAGGTTTTGGAGAGATTTAACATGCAGGATTGCAAGGCAGCAATAACACCCACAGTAATGGGATTAAAACTCAGCAAAGAGGACAGCAGTAAGGATTTTGATCCTAGTTTGTACAAGAGCATAGTTGGCAGCCTCATGTATTTGACTGCAACTAGGCCAGATATTATGCATGTTGTTAGTTTAATTTCCAGATTCACGGAGAGGCCAAAAGAAGCACATTGGCAGGCAGAAAAAAGAATTCTGAGGTATGTTAAAGGAACTAAAAGGTTTGGTATTTTGTATACTACTTCAGAAAATTCAGATCTAATTTGATACACTGACAGTGATTGGGTTGGAAGTGTAGATGACCGGAAAAGTACTTCTGGTTATGTTTTTCACATGAGTTTAGGAGCCATTTCATGGGCTTCTAAGAAACAGCCTATTATAGCTTTATATACAGCAGAGACAGAGTATGTGGCAGCTACAACAACAGCGTGTCAAGCTGTTTGGATGAGGATAATGTTGAGAAGTTTATGCCAAGAGCAAGCAAAAGGCACAATGATTTATTGTGACAATAGCTCAGCTATTGCATTATCAAAGAATTATGTGTTTCATAAAAGAATGAAACACATTGGTACCAAGTTTCACTACATTAGGGAATTGGTGAACAATGGTGAAATTGTTTTAGAACATTGCAGAACTCAGGAGAAGTTTGCAGACATTCTGACCAAACCTTTGGGGCAAAAAAGTTTTGAATTTTTAAGGAAATGTTTGGGTATGACTGATAACCCAACAGCTGAACTTAAGGGGGTGTTGAAATTTTAATTTCAACTGTGGTGTACTTAGAGCCGCTTGCTATCTTTGCTTGAAGGGTTCTGGCACAGAGCTGCTTTCCAAATTTGTTGAACAGTCAAGTTCAGACTGTGAAAACCTTATAGTTCTTTGCATTTCAGAAAACAAAGCAGGGTTATGTTAATACGCGGGAATTTTGTTTAAACAGTAGGTCGTGGGAGTTTGGTGTTCCCACAGACCACGACAAGTCAGTAGGAGCACATGGAGCGATCTCATTCGCTCGCACTTTTATTTAAGCCGGTTCGCATAACAAATTTTCGAACCCGAAGTTTTTATGAGGCAGAGTTGATAAGTTTTCGGATCACATTTTGGGCCCGTAGCCAAGGGGAAATTCCGAACCCGAAAGGTTTTAGATGCCTATTGATAAATGGTTTTGGATCACAAAAGGCCCTTACGTCAGCATCAGGATTTGTAATGCAAAGTTTCATTCCATTACGGTTTATTCGGCATTTTGAAATCCGAAAGGTTGCGAAAGGGTTCGTTAAGTTTTGTTATGGTTTTTTATATGTTTAATATAGCGAGTCAAAGGCTTTAAACCTTGGAATATATATATACATGTATTTGTAATTAAGGGCCCGAGAGTTTTAGAATAGGTCTAGTTTTTATTTTTATTATTATTATAGTTGTTTTATATGTTGCGCCATATATATATTTTTAAAAATCCCGAAAGGCTAAGGTATTGAATTGCACAGTAGTGCATATTGTTTTTACACAGCAGTGTATTATTTTGAAAAAACAGAGTGTGTTGAAGACAGACAGAGAGTGTGCATTTTCTGTGTGAGATACATAGAGTGCATTTTGTAACACAGACAGTTTGTTATATGCATTGCGTTTGCAGCAGTCAACATTTTGTAATCCCTCTGAGGAGGAAGACTTTTGTAATAGTTTTTTTTTAAGTTAATGAATAGAAGTTTTCAAGTGTGAAACTCTATCTACATGTGAAGCAAATTATTGTTTAATTTATTTGTGTTAAGAAGGAGAGTATCATTCTCTCTGTGTTCTATTCTAGAATTATCAGAAATTCCAACATGGATCTATTCTTGTTCCTACCATTATCATGTGGATCTATTGACGATGGAAAGTAAGCCATTACTTGCTCTGCAACTGGTTTGGCTCATTCATAATAGTGTGCCATTCGTTACCCCAACCATAAGAGCGTTTATCGATCCTTTGATTGATTGGATCTCAGCAGAAAGGATATTTGGCCAATGCATCAGCGCTGGTCACAGGCACAAAATTCTCAATCCTTGTCCTCTGGTTCCTGTAGTTCCTCACTTTTCATTTTCAGGCCAAACCACTAAAAAAAATGTTAAAACCCTCTCCGGATGTCGTATCCGTTGATCATGAGAAGTACGAGACCTCAATAGAGGTGGTGATGCTGGTAGTTGTGCAGATTCGCTACGCTCGCCCCACCTACCTGAATGGAGCAGTGAATTTAGAGGTGCTACTGCTATCAGAACAACGAGTTCCAGCTATGGATGTAGTGTTAAAGGGTACTCCTGCTCACTGGTGGGCTATGCATAAGGAAGATCTTCCCAATCGAATGTTATTGAGCCAACTATGATGCATAGTTTTTGAGCCCGTGATACTGTGGCCAGTATCTGTGTCCTTCCCTATCAATAAGTATTTGTCTCCTTCCCTCCACTATGGCCTTCCAGATATAAGGCTTTCATAGTCGGAGCAAAGTATGCCATACTGGTATGCTGTGAACAAATGTGTTCCAGTCCTCCTAGTACATATGGAATCCAGGATCTCTACCCATTTTATGACAACAAACATTAAGTACCCTTCAATATGATACATCTAGTACACATTTCATATCTTCTAGCCGCTGATGCAGAGCATTGGGAGTCATTTTGGATTGGAGAAGAGATCGCAGCGCAAGAACTACCATTGCCTGCAATCCTTGTTTGAGTTGTCTATTTCAATCAATGGAGGTAATGTTGGAGGCATGGATAGTGTGAAGTTTTATGCTGAAGTTTTCAAGTGTGAAATTCTGTCTACCTGTGAAGCAAATTATTGTTTAATTTCTCTGTGTTAAGAAGGAGAGTATCATTCTCTCTGTGTTCTGTTATGGAATTATCAGAAATTTCAACATGGTATTAGAGCTAGTCCAGGCTCTTTGAAGGTGTCCAAAGAAGGCTGAAGGAAGGATTTTTTTGTTGCAACGACTTCTCCAGCAGAGTGAAGGCTCGATCAAAAAAAAATCCAAGGTATTTTGAAATACGAGCTTTTTTGTGTTACTATTTGAAGACGAGTCAGTTTGTTTTATAAATTCATAGATCAAGATTTAAAGCATAGTTCGGAGTGCAAGCATGGTAGGAGCCAAAGCACTAGCATGAGTATTGCTGATGCTAAGCTCGCACGAGTTTAATGGGAAGAACTATGATTATTGGGAAATAACTATGAGAGCCCTGTTTTCCTCTCAAGACTTATGGGAACTTGTTGAGGATGGTTTTGAAGAGCCAGTAGATGAAAATGAGTTTAATGGATTAACACAAGAAGAGAAGGATTTGTTGAAGAGAAATAAGAAGAAGGACTCTAAAGCCCTCTTCTATTTGTATCAAGCGAGTGCATGAGAGTGTGTTTCCAAGGACAACAATAGCTAATAAATCCAAATAACCATCGGGAAACTCTCAAGATAGCCTATCAAAGCATTGGAGAAAGTGAAGACAACAAAACTACAATTCGTTTGAGGAGAGATTTTGAGACTCTCTGCATGAAGGAGTTAGATAACATAGACTCATTCTTCACACATGTGATTGGAATGGTCACACGAAATAAGGTCTCATGGAGAGACACTTGAAGAAAGAAGGAATGTGATGAAACTATTGAGGAGTCTACCCTCAAGGTTTGATGTTATAGTCACCACCATAGAAGAGACAAAGGATCTCACAAAATTTTCGATTGATGAGCTTCATGCATCACCGATGACACATGAAAAGAGATTGGGTAGAAATGAAAACTCATCTTTGGAGCATGCCTTCAAGACCCAAATGTCCTTTGGAAGAGGAAGAGGTCAAGGCGAGAGGAAACAAGAGAGGAAGAGGTAGAAGCCAAAACGAGAGGAGGAAGGAACAACCTAGAAAATGCTCAAGGAAGGGGGTAGCAATCAAAATCAGAACCAAGGCCAAAGCAGCGGCCCGACAAGGTGGACAAAAACATGCTCATGGACAAAGGTATGATAAACCCAATTTCCAATGTCATTATTGTAAAAAAATATGGGCATTATGCAAATGAATGTAGGAAGAAGCGACATGATATGGGTAATAGACTCGAGTGTAAATTTCACTAGAGAAAATATCAGCCAAGATAAATTGTTTTTAGCTTGCAATATGGCTAAGGAAAAGAGTGAAGATTTATGGTTTCTATACTCCGGTTGTAGTAACCATATGACAGGGAAACATAGCCATGTTTTCTATGTTAGATGAGAATGTGAAGTCGCAAGTCACATTAGGGATCGAAAGTAAAGTTTCGTTATGGGAAAAGGAGATGTAGGTGTCTTAACAAGGAAAGGAGAAAAGAAATCCATAGCAGGATGTTTATTATGTACCCGGGAATGAAATTTAACCTCTTAAGTATTGGACATATTGTTCAAAAGGGGAACAATGTTTTCTTTGAAGATGATGTATGCACCATCATGGATAAACCACCAAGCAAACAATGTATCGTTGAAGTGAAGATGACAAGGAAAAGAATGTTCCCTCTCGGGATGAGAGCAGATTTGAAGAATGGAGAAGAAATGGCAGCAGTGACACAAGAGGCTTTCCAAAGAGAAACAAAAGATGAGAATTGGCTATGGCACTTGAGATTTGGACATCTCAACTTTAGAGGTCTTAACTTGTTGCACAGAAAAGGAATGGTAAGAGGTTTGCCATTGATTGAGAAACCAGATAGCCTTTGTGAATTTTGTATCTTGGGTAAACAACACAAAGAAAGTTTTCCATCCGGGAAAAGCATAAGGGAAAAGGAACCCCTAGAAATTGTCCACTCGGATTTATGTGGACCAATGCAAACACCATCACTTGCAAGCAACCACTATATGTTAACTTTTATTGATGATTTTACAAGAAAAACTTGGGTTTACTTTTTGAAAAAATAAAAGTGAAGTGTTTGAAAAATTCTGCAATTTTAAAGCACTTGTGGAGAACCAAAGTGGGCAGCATATCAAAGTCCTTAGAATTGATAGAGGAGATGAGTACATCTCTAAATAATTTCTGCGTTTTTGTAGAGAAAATGGGATTCATAAGCAATTTATAGCAATGTACACTCTGCAGCAAAATGGAGTTGCTGAAAGGAAAAATAGGACAATCATGGATATGGTAAGAAGTATGCTAAAGGAGTAACAATTTGCCAAATGATTATTGGGTCAAGTTGTACATTTTGCGATGTATATTTTAAATATATGCCCAACAAAAACAGTCATGAACAAAATTCCGGAAGAAGCATGGAGTGGGACAAAACAAGGAGTCACCCACATGAAAGTTTTTTGGTTGTGTGGCTTATGCACACATTCCGGATCAGCTAAGGAAGAAGTTGGACAACAAGGGGGGAGAAATGTATTTTTTATTGGATACGGTGAGGAATCCAAGGCTTACGAGTTGTATAACCCATCCACCAAGAAGTTTATTGTGAGCGAGAGATGTTCAATTTATTGAAGAGGAAGCTTGGGATGGAAGAATAGAGAAAACAATAAATGTTAAAAATTGTTTGTCTCATGATGAAGATGATGAAGAGATGGCTGAAATAAATCCCTCAATAGCAAGCACCCAGAAACAAGGACAACAGGGGATACCCTTGCGGAGAAATGAGAGTGCTTCTCCAAGCACACCACAAGGAGGAGATTCGAGTGCTACTTCAAGCACTTGTACACCAAATGAAAGAGGAACAAAGTTCAAAAATTTAAATGAAATTTATGACCAAGAGGCGATAAATGAAGGTATGAACTCTTTGTTTGCTTTATATTGTCATGTTGATGATCCTATTCATTTTGAAGAAGCTATTAAAGATAGGAAATGGATAGAAGCTATGGATGAAGAAATTAATGCCATAGAAAGAAACACGACATGGGATTTGGTTGAACTCCCAAAAGGTAAAGAATTCATTGGAGTGAAATGGGTCTACAAGACCAAGAGTAATGCTAAAGGAAAAAATTGAAAGACACAAGGCCGAGACTTGTTTTCAAAGGGTATAAGCAGCAGCATGGGAGATATTATGAGGAAACTTTCGCACCGGTTGCAAGAATGGAAACCGTGAGAGCAAGTGTTGTCCATAGCGACACAAAACAAGTGGAAAGTTTACCAAATGGATGTGAAGTCAACATTCCTAAATGGAGTGTTAATGGAAGAGTTTTATGTTGAACAACCTCTATGCTATGAGAAGAAAGGCCAAGATCACAAAGTGTGCAGATTGTGGAAAGCTCTTTATGGGCTGAAACAAGCACCAAGAGCATGGTATAGTAGGATAGATTCCTATCTACTTGGAAAATGGTTTTCAAAATGTGTGGGAGAAACAAAACTATTAAATTTGGACAACTAGGTCCAAACTCTATCTTGTGATGCTCAGATGAAGATTCCAATATTTGTATTGGATTCCTCTTTCGGAGAGGTGTAAAATCGATATAAAATTGATTTTAATCGATGAGAAGAACATTTATTTTGAATTTATTATTTATAATAAATTTAAGTGCGAAAGTTGGCCTTAAGGTTTTACACCCCCAATAGATGTGTCACACACCTCAATGATGGATAGAAATACGAGTCAACGTTGGAGAGCTTTTCACTCATCTAATCCACACACTTCTCATTGGATACGAGCATATAAGAAGCGAGTTCTTATGTGGGAAAAGGACGACGTAGTCTGAAGTCGGGAAAAAGGACGAAATTTCTGCTGTTAGGGTTTTGGGATGAAATTTTTCACGCGATTAGGCTTTACGGGCAAGTTTGACCGACGATTGACTTTGGTCAACGAATGGTCCGTTTGAGCTGAAATTTTGTGGAGAGTTTGATTTTTGAAGGCCGTACTCATTGGCACAAAAATTGAGGTCAAAAGGTTGACCAAAGTTGGAGCTGCGTTGATTTTATTGTTGTTGCCCCTGCGTTGACTTTTCCGGGGTTGACTTTGAGTTGATCGGATAATTGATTTGAGGATTGTTGTGACACATTTTGGGTTGGCCGACCAAGAAGACTTTGATGGTTGAAGCATCCTGCTAACCACCGTAACGCACCAACACATTCTCCCTGTTTCGGTTTGTCTTCTATAGATCCATTGGTATGGTCTATTAGCATTTTTACTT
Source organism: Pinus albicaulis (assembly GCA_034641835.2). Lineage (NCBI taxonomy): Eukaryota > Viridiplantae > Streptophyta > Pinopsida > Pinales > Pinaceae > Pinus > Pinus albicaulis. Next base: position 150,177,048 of record CM076581.1, on the reverse strand, counting down.
AACTCGTTTATGTGATTCGTTTGTTATAAAAGTAAAGTTGCATCAAGTATAGAACATCTACAAAAATTTACACCAACCTTATACATCAAAGAAAAAGATGGTAAGATGTTGATTGTTGTGTTATATGTTGATGATGTGATCTTTACGAGTAATGATGATTAGCTTGTTGAAAATTTTAAAACAGTCATGAAAGATGAATTTGAAATGACTGATATGGGTTTGTTGAAATACTTCTTAGGAATAGAAGTAAAGCAAAAATGAAGATAAAATTTTTTATTTCTCGAGAAAAAGTATGCTAATGAGGTTTTGGAGAGATTTAACATGCGGGATTGCAAGGCAACAATAACACCCACGAGTAATGGGATTAAAACTCAGCAAAGAGGACAACGAGTAAGGATTTTGATCCTAGTTTGTACAAGAGCATAGTTAGCGACCTCATGTATTTGAGCTGCAACTAGGCCGGATATTATGCATGTTGTTAGTTTAACTTCTAGATTCACGGAGAGGCCAAAAGAAGCACATTGGCGAGCAAAGCAAAAAATAATTCGAGGTATGTTAAAGGAACTAAAAGGTTTGGTATTTTGTATACTACTTCAGAAAATTCGGATCTAATTGGATACACCGACAGGTGATTGGGACTGGAAGTGTAGATGACCTGGAAAAAGTACTTCTGGGTTATGTTTTTTCACATGAGTTTAGGATCCATTTCATGGGATTCTAAGAAACGACCTATTATAGCTTTATCTACAACAGAGACAGAGTACGTGGCGACTACAACAACGGCGTGTCAAGTCGTTTGGATGAGGATAATGTTGAGAATTTTATGCCAAGAGCAAGCAAAACGCACAATGATTTATTGTGACAATAGCTTAGCTATTGCATTATCAAAGAATTATGTGTTTCATAAAAGAACGAAACACATTGATACCAAGTTTCACTACATTAGGGAATTGGTGAACAATGGTGAAATTGTTTTAGAACATTGCAGAACTCGGGAGCGGTTGCGAGACATTTTGAACAAACCTTTGGGGCGAGAAAAGTTTTGAATTTTTAAGGAAATGTTTGGGTATGACTGATAACCCGAGAAGTTGAACTTAAGGGGGTGTTGAAATTTAAATTTCAATTGTGGTGTACTTAGAGCCGTTCGCTATCTTTGCTTGAAGGGTTCCCGGCACGGAGTCGCTTTCCAAATTTGTTGACCAGTCAAGTTCGGATTGTGAAAAACCTTATAGTCCTTTGCATTTTAGAAAACAGAGCAAGGTTATGTTAATACGTGGGAATTTTTTTTTAAAACAGCAGGTCGTGGGAGTTTGGTGTTCCCACGGACCACGACAAGTCGATAGGGAGCACATGGAGCAATCTCATTCGCTCGCACTTTTATTTAAGCCGGTTCGCATAGCAAATTTTCGGACCCGAAGTTTTTTATGAGGCGGAGTTGATAAGTTTTCGGATCACATTTTGGGCCCGTACCCAAGGGGAAATTCCGAACCCGAAAGGTTTAAGACGCCTATTGATAAATGGTTTCGGATCACAAAAGGCCCTTACGTCGGCATCGGGATTTGTAATGCAAAGTTTCATTCCATTATGGTTTATTCGGCATTTTGAAATCCGAAAGGTTGCGAAAGGGTTTGTTAAGTTTTTGTTATGGTTTGTTATATGTTTAATATAGCGAGTCAAAGGCTTTAAACCTTGGAATATATATACATGTACGCATTTGTAATTATGGGCCCGAGAGTTTTAGAATAGGTCTAGTTTTTATTTTTATTATTATTATAGTTTTTTTATATGTCGCGCCATATATATATTTTTTAAAAAGCCCGAAAGGCTAAGGTATTGAATTGCACGAGCAGTGCATATTGTTTTTGCACAAAGAGTGTATTATTTTGAAAAAAAACGAGTGTGTTGAAGACAGACGGAGAGTGTGCATTTTTACGTGTGAGATACAGAGAGTGCATTTTGTAACACGGACAGTTTTTTATATGCACTGCGTTTGCAATGATCAACATTTTGTAATCCCTCTAAGGAGGAAGACTTTTGTAGTAGTTTTTCTTTTTTAAGTTAATGAATAGAAGTTTTCAAGAGTGAAACTCTGTCTACATGTGAAGAAAATTATAGTTTAATTTCTTTGTGTTAAGAATTAGAGTATCATTCTCTCCGTGTTCTGTTCTAGAATTATCGAAATTCCAACATGGATCTATTCTTGTTCCTACCATTATCATGTGGATCTATTGACGATGGAAAGTAAGCCATTACTTGCTCGCAACTGGTTTGGCTCATTCATAATAGTGTGCCATTCGTTACCCCAACCATAAGAGCGTTTATCAATCCTTTGATTGATTGGATCTCGACGAGAAAGGATATTTGGCCAATGCATTAGCGCCGGTCACGAGCACAAAATTCTCAATCCTTGTCCTCTCGGGTTCCCTACAGTTCCTCGCTTTTCATTTTCGAGGCCAAACCACTAAACAAAATGTTAAAACCCTCTCCATATGTCGTATCCGTTGATCATGAGAAGTACGAGACCTCAATACGAGGTTGTGATGTCGTTAGTCGTGCGTATTCGCTACGCTCGCCCCCCACTACTTCAATGGAGCAGTGAATTTAGAGGTGCTACTGCTATGGGAACAACGAGTTCCAGCTATGGATGTAGTGTTAAAGGGTACTCCTACTCACCGGTGGGCTATGTATAAGGAAGATCTTCCCAATCGGATGTTATTGAGCCAACTATGATGCATAGTTTTTGAGCCCGTGATACCGTGGCCGATATCCGTGTCCTTCCCTATCGGTAAGTATTTGTCTCCTTCCCTCCACCATGGCCTTCCCGGGATATAAGGCTTTCATAGTCGGAGCAAAGCGTGCCATATCGGTATGTCGTGAACAAATGTGTTCCAATCCTCCCGGTACATATGGAATCCAGGGATCTCTACCCGCTTTATGACAACAAAAATTAAGTACCCTTCAATATAATACATCTAGAACACATTTCATATCTTCTAGCCGTTGATGCGAGCATTGGGAGTCATTCTGGATTGGAGAAGAGATCGCAGCTGCAAGAACTACCATTGCTCGCTAATCCTTGTTTGAGTTGTCTATTTCAATCAATGGAGGTAATGTTGGAGGCATGGATAGTGTGAAATTTTATGTCTGAAGTTTTCAAGTGTGAAACTCTGTCTACTCGTGAAGCAAATTATTGTTTAATTTCTCTATGTTAAGAAGGAGAGTATCATTCTCTACGTGTACGTTATGGAATTATCAGAAATTTCAACATGGTATTAGAGCTAGTCCAGGCTCTTTGAAGGTGTCAAAGAAGCTGAAGGAAGGATTTTTTGTTGCAGCAGCTTCTGCAGCAAAGTGAAGGCTCAGTAAAAAAAAATCCAAGGTATTCTCAATACAGCTTTTTGTGTTACTATTTGAAGACGGTCAGTTTGTTTTATAAATTCACAGTCAAGATTTAAAGCATAGTTTAGAGTGCAAGCATGGCAGGAGCCAGCACTAGCATGAGTATTGTTGATGCTAAGCTCCCACAGTTTAATGGGAAGAACTATGATTATTGGGAAATAACTATGAGAGCCCTGATTGCCTCTCAAGACTTATGGGAACTTCTTGAGGGTGGTTTTGAAGAGCCAGTAGATGAAAATGAGTTTAATGGATTAACAAAAGCAGAGAAGGATTTGTTGAAGAGCAATAAGAAGAAGGAATCTAAAGCCCTCTTCTATTTGTATCAAGCAGTGCATGAGAGTGTGTTTCCAAGGATAGCAGGAGCTAAGAAATCCAAAGAAGCATGGGAAACTCTCAAGACAGCCTATCAAAGCATGGAGAAAGTGAAGACAACAAAACTACAATTGTTGAGGAGAGATTTTGAGACTCTCTGCATGAAGGAGTCAGATAACATAGACTCATTATTCACACATGTGATTGGAATGGTCACACAGATAAGGTCTCATGGAGAGACACTTGAAGAAAGAAGGAATGTGGTGAAACTATTGAGGAGTCTACTCTCAAGGTTTGATGTTATAATCACCACCATAGAAGAGACAAAGGATCTCACAAACTTTTCAGTTGATGAGCTTCATGCATCACTGATGACACATGAACAGAGATTGGGTAGAAATGAAAACTCATCTTTCGAGCATGCCTTCAAGACCCAAATGTCCTTTAGAAGAGGAATAGGTGAAGGCAGAGGAAACAAGAGAGGAAGAGGTAGAAGCCAAAAAAGAGGAGGAAGGAACAACCTAGCAAATGCTCAAGGAAGGGGCAGCAATCAAAATCAGAACCAAGGCCAAAGCAGCAGCCAGCAAGGTGGAAAGCAACATGCTCATGGACAAAGGTATGATAAACCCAATTTCCAATGTCATTATTGTAAAAAATATGGGCATTATGTAAATTAATGTAGGAAGAAGCAGCATGATATGGGTAATAGAATCAGTGTAAATTTCACTAGAGAAAATATCAGCCAAGATAAATTATTTTTAGCTTGTAATATGGCTGAGCAAAAGAGTGAAGATTTATGGTTTCTAGACTCCGGTTGTAGTAACCATATGATAGGAAACATAGCCATGTTTTCTATGTTAGATGAGAATGTGAAGTCACAAGTCACATTAGGGACAGAAAGTAAAGTTTCTGTTATGGGAAAAGGAGATGTAGGTGTCTTAACAAGGAAAGGAGAAAAGAAATCCATAGTAGATGTTTATTATGTACCTGGAATGAAATGTAACCTCTTAAGTATTGGACAGCTTGTTCAAAAGGGGTACAATTTTTTCTTTGAAGATGATGTATGCACCATCATGGATAAACCACCAAGCAAACAATGTATCGCTGAAGTGAAGATGACAAGGAACAAAATGTTCCCTCTTAGGATGAGAGCAGATTTGAAAAATGGAGAAGAAATGGCAGTAGTGACACAAGAGGCTTTCCAAAGAGAAACAAAAGATGAGAATTGGCTATGGCACTTGAGATTTGGACATCTCAACTTTAGAGGTCTTAACTTGTTGCACAGAAAAGGAATGGTAAGAGGTTTGCCATTGATTGAGAAACCAGGCAGCCTTTGTGAATGTTGTATCTTGGGTAAACAACACACAAAAAATTTTCCATCTAGGAAAAGCATAAGGGCAAAGGCACCCCTAGAAATTGTCCACTCAGATTTATGTGGACCAATGCAAACACCATCACTTGCAAGCAGCCACTATATGTTAACTTTTTATTGATGATTTTACAAGAAAAACTTGGGTTTGCTTTTTGAAAAATAAAAGTAAAGTGTTTGAAAAATTATGCAATTTTAAAGCACTTGTGGAGAACCAAAGCGGGCAGCATATCAAAGTCCTTAGGACTAATAGAGGAGGTGAGTACATCTCTAAATAATTTCTGTGTTTTTGTAGAGAAAATAGGATTCATAAGCAATTTACAGCAAGGTACACTCCGCAGCAAAATGGAGTTGCCAAAAGGAAAAATAGGACAATCATGGATATGGTAAGGAGTATGCTAAAGGAAAAATATTTTCCAAATGATTATTGGGCTGAAGCTGTACATTGTGCAGCGTATATTTTAAATATATTCCCAAAAAAAATAGTCATGAACAAAATTCCGAAATAAGCATGGAGTGGAACAAAACAAGGAGTCACCCACATGAAAGTTTTTGGTTGTGTGGCTTATGCAGACCTTCCAGATTAGCTAAGGAAGAAGTTGGACAACAAGGGGGAAAAATGTATTTTTATTGGATATAGTGAGGAATCCAAGGCTTACAGGTTGTATAACCCATCCACCAAGAATTTTATTGTGAGCAGAGATGTTCAGTTTATTGAAGAGGAAGCTTGGGATGGAAGAATAGAGAAAACAGTAAATGTTAAAAATTGTTTGTCTCATGATGAAGATGATGAAGAGATGGCCGAAATACATCCCTCAATAGCAGCAGCAGCACAAGGACAACAAGGGACACCCTTGCGAAGAAATGAGAGTGCTTCTCCAAGCACACCACAAGGAGGAGATTCGAGTGCTACTTCAAGCACTTGTACACCAAATGAAAGAGGAACAAAGTTCAGAAATTTAAATGAAATTTATGACCAAGAGGCAGTAAATGAAGGTATGAACTTTTTGTTTGCTTCATATTTTCATGTTGATGATCCTATTCATTTTGAAGAAGCTATTAAAGATAGGAAATGGATAGAAGCTATGGATGAAGAAATTAATGCCATAGAAAGAAACATGACATGGGATTTGGTTGAACTCCCAAAAGGTAAAGAAGTCATTGGAGTGAAATGGGTCTACAAGACCAAGAGTAATGCTAAAGGAAAAATTGAAAGACACAAGGCCAGACTTGTTTTCAAAGGGTATAAGCAGCAGTATGGGAGATATTATGAGGAAAATTTCACACCGGTTGCAAGAATGGAAACTGTGAGAGCAGTGTTGTCCATAATAGCACAAAACAAGTGGAAAGTTTACCAAATGGATGTGAAGTCAGCATTTCTAAATGGAGTGTTAATGGAAGAGTTTTATGTTGAACAACCTCTATGCTACGAGAAGAAAGGCCAAGAGCACAAAGTGTGCAGATTGAAGAAAGCTTTTTATGGGCTGAAACAAGCACCAAGAGCATGGTATAGTAGGATAGATTCCTATCTACTAGAAAATGGTATTCAAAATGTGAGGGAGAACCAACTGTTAAATTTGGACAATTAGGTCCAAACTCCATCTTGTGATGCTCAGATGAAGATTCCAATATTTGTATTGGATTCCTCTTTTGAAGAGGTGTAAAATCGATATAAAATTGATTTTAATCTGATGAGCAGAACATTTATTTTGAATTTATTATTTATAATAAATTTAAGTGCAGGTCGGCCTTAAGGTTTTACACCCCCAATAGATGTGTCACACACCTCGATGATGGATATAAATACAGTCAACGTTGGAGAGCTTTTCACTCATCTCATCCACACACTTCTCATTGGATACGAGCATCTAAGAAGCAGTTCTCACGTGGGAAAAGGACGAAGTAGCTGAAGCTGGAAAAAGGACGAAATTTCTGCAGTTAGGGTTTCTGGACGAAATTTTCTGCAGTTAGGCTTTCTGGGCAAGTTTGACCAGCATTGGCTTTGGTCAACGCATGGTCTATTTGAGCTGAAATTTTGTGGAGAGTTCAATTTTTGAAGGCCTTACTCATTGGCACAAAAATTGAGGTCAAAAGGTTGACCGAAGTTGGAGCCGCGTTGACTTTATTGTTGCTGCTCTGCGTTGAATTTTCTGGGGTTGACTTTGAGTTGATTGGATAATTGATTTGAGGATTGTTGTGACAAATTTTGGGTTGGCCGACCAAGAAGACTTTGCTAGTTGAAGCATCCTACTGACCACCGTAACGCACCAACACATTCTCCTGTTTCTGGTTTGTCTTCTATAGATCCACTGGTATGTTCTATCAACATTTTTACTTAACTGTTTATGTGATTGCTGTTATAAAAGTAAAGTTGCATCAAGCATAGAACATCTACAAAAATTTACACCAACCTTATACATCAAAGAGAAAGATGGTAAGATGCTTATTGTTGTGTTATATGTTGATGATGTGATCTTTACAGGTAATGATGATTAGCTTGTTGAAAATTTTAAAACAGTCATGAAAGATGAATTTGAAATGACTGATATGGGTTTGCTGAAATACTTCTTAGGAATAGAAGTAAAGAAAAATGAAGATACAATTTTTATTTCTCAGGAAAAGTATGCTAATGAGGTTTTGGAGAGATTTAACATGCAGGATTGCAAGGCAACAATAACACCCACAGTAATGGGATTAAAACTCGGCAAAGAGGATAGCAGTAAGGATTTTGATCCTAGTTTGTACAAGAGCATAGTTGGCAGCCTCATGTATTTGACTGCAACTAGGCCAGATATTATGCATGTTGTTAGTTTAATTTCCAGATTCACGGAGAGGCCAAAAGAAGCACATTGGCAGGCAACAAAAAGAATTCTGAGGTATGTTAAAGGAACTAAAAGGTTTGGTATTTTGTATACTACTTCAGAAAATTCAGATCTAATTGGATACACTGACAATGATTGGGCTGGAAGGGTAGATGGTTGGAAAAGTACTTCTGGTTATATTTTTCACATGAGTTTAGGAGCCATTTCATGGGCTTCTAAGAAACAACCTATTATAGCTTTATCTACAGCAGAGACAGAGTACGTGGCAGCTACAACAGCAGCGTTCAAGCTGTTTGGATGAGGATAATGTTGAGAAGTTTATGCCAAGAGCAAGCAAAAGGCACAATGATTTATTGTGACAGTAGCTCAGCTATTGCATTATCAAAGAATTATGTGTTTCATAAAAGAACGAAACACATTGATACCAAGTTTCACTACATTAGGGAATTGGTGAACAATGGTGAAATTGTTTTAGAACATTGCATAACTCAGGAGCAGTTTGCAGACATTCTGACCAAACCTTTGGGGCAGAAAAGTTTTGAATTTTTAAGGAAATGTTTGGGTATGACTGATAACCCAACAATTGAACTTAAGGGGGTGTTGAAATTTTAATTTCAACTGTGTTGTACTTAGAGCCGCTTGCTATCTTTGCTTGAAGGGTTCTGGCATAGAGCTGCTTTCCAAATTTGTTGAACAGTCAAGTTCGGACTGTGAAAACCTTATAGTCCTTTGCATTTCAGAAAACAGAGTAGGGTTATGTTAATACGCGAGAATTTTGTTTAAATAGCAGGTCATGGGATTTTGGTGTTCCCACAGACCACGACAAGTCAGTAGGAGCACATGGAGCGATCTCATTCGCTCGCACTTTTATTTAAGCCGGTTCGCATAACAAATTTTTGGACCTAAAGTTTTTATGAGGCAGAGTTGATAAGTTTTCGGATCACATTTTGGGCCCGTACCCAAGGGGAAATTCCGGACCTGAAAGGTTTTAGATGCCTATTTATAAATGGTTTCGGATCACAAAAGGCCCTTACGTCAGCATTAGGATTTGTAATGCAAAGTTTCAGTCCATTACGGTTTATTCGGCATTTTGAAATCCGAAAGGTTGCGAAAGGGTTCGTTAAGTTTTGTTATGGTTTGTTATATGTTTAATATAGCGAGTCAAAGGCTTTAAACCTTGGAATATATATACATGTGCGCATTTGTAATTATGGGCCCGAGAGTTTTAGAATAGGTCTAGTTTTTATTTTTATTATTATTATAGTTGTTTTATATGTTGCGCCATATATATATTTTTAAAAAGCCCGAAAGGCTAAATTATTGAATTGCACAGCAGTGCATATTGTTTTTACACAACAGTGTATTATTTTGAAAAAACAGAGTGTGTTGAAGACAAACAGAGAGTGTGCATTTTCTGTGTGAGATATAGAGAGTGCATTTTGTAACACAGACAGTTTGTTATATTCACTGCGTTTGCAACAGTCAACATTTTGTAATCCCTCTGAGGAGGAATACTTTTGTAATAGTTTTTTTTTTTAAGTTAATGAATAGAAGTTTTCAAGTGTGAAACTCTGTCTACATGTGAAGCAAATTATTGTTTAATTTATTTGTGTTAAGAAGGAGAGTATCATTCTCTCTGTGTTTTGTTCTAGAATTATTAGAAATTCCAACATGGATCTATTCTTGTTCCTACCATTATCATTTGGAACTATTGACGATGGAAAGTAAGCCATTACTTGCTCTGCAACTGGTTTGGCTCATTCATAATAGTGTGCCATTCGTTACCCCAACCATAAGAGCGTTTATCAATCCTTTGATTGATTGGATCTCAGCAGAAAGGATATTTGGCCAATGCATCAGCATTGGTCACAGGCACAAAATTCTCAATCCTTGTCCTCTGGTTCCTGCAGTTCCTCGCTTTTCATTTTCAGGCCAAACCACTAAAAAAAATGTTAAAACCCTCTCTGTATGTCATATCCGTTGATCATGAGAAGTACGAGACCTCAATACAGGTGGTGATGCTGGTAGTTGTGCAGATTTGCTACGCTCACCCCCACTACTTCAATGGAGCAGTGAATTTAGAGGTGCTACTGCTATCAGAAAAATGAGTTCCAGCTATGGATGTAGTGTTAAAGGGTACTCCTGCTCACTGGTGGGCTATGCATAAGGAACATCTTCCCAATCGGATGTTATTGAGCCAACTATGATGCATAGTTTTTGAGCCCGTGATACTGTGGCCAGTATCTGTGTCCTTCCCTGTTAGTAAGTATTTGTCTCCTTCCCTCCACCATGGCCTTCCAGATATAAGGCTTTCATAGTCGGAGCAAAGCATGCCATACTGGTATGCTGTGAACAAATGTGTTCCAGTCCTCCTGGTACATATGGAATCCAGGATCTCTACCCAGTTTATGACAACAAACATTAAGTACCCTTCAGTATGATACATCTAGTACACATTTCATATCTTCTAGCCGTTGATGTAGAGCATTGGGAGTCATTCTGGATTGGGGAAGAGATCGCAGCGCAAGAACTACCATTCTGCAATCCTTGTTTGAGTTGTCTATTTCAATCAATGGAGGTAATGTTGTAGGCATGGATAGTGTGAAGTTTTATGCTGACCTATTTCTTAGTAAGTGATGGAGGGGTAATGTCGAAATAATAAGCTAATACCATACATACCATTTTTACCCAATGGAGGTAATGTTGAAAGCATCCACAATTTTAATTTTGATTGTGTTTGAGAATAATTGAATTTTTTTAGTGTTTTTAACTATTTTATATTTTGTTTGGTATTTTTGTTTTAAATTTTTTAATAATATTTAGCATTGTTATATTATTAATTTATTCCACCATTTTATTAATTTTAACTAAGAGAGTTAGTTTAATTTTAATTTTGATTGTGTGTTTGTTAATAATTGATTTTGTTTGGTGTTTTTTAACTATTTTATATTTCCTGTGTTATTTTTATTTTTATTTTACATTATTATTTTATTATTTTATTTCATCCTTTTATTAATTTTAATTGAGAGTTAGTTTACACATGAGAGGTAAAAGGATGTTTTAATGTCTTTAAAAAGTTAAAAGTAATAAAAATAATAAAATTCAAATTTGTTACATTGTAATTTTGTTTTTATCAATAAAATTTTGAATAACTTTTTAGATTAAAAAAACCATAATATACATATTACTTTAAAATATACAAGTAGCAACAATAAGTTAATGTCTATTTTATTTTATAAAATAGAATAATGATTATGTAATCATATTTAAATTTAATTAATAGGCACATAAACTAACAATATATAATGATATGTCTAACCATAGATATTCATGTCTACTTTGCCATGGATATTATTAATTTGTAAATAGGATTTGTTACAATAGCCAATATCATGGCTCGTCAATACAACGTGCCCAAAAACCATCTCTCATTTCACACTCAAAATATTTTATAAATATTTTATTTGAATTTAACTTTATAACATTCTTTTTATAAAATTTAAAGAAAAAATATTATAATTACTTTATGGATATATCTACACCTCTATCACATGAAAGTATATAAGATATAAACAGTAGCTAAAAACTAAGATCCATTTCACCATATTAATAAGCACAAAAAAATTTAATTCTTACAATATAACAAGTTTTTTTAACTATGGATATTCACCAGAGATTTAACATGGATATTATTAACCATACCATACCATGGGCCAATACGATGGCTCATCAATACCCCATGCCCAAAATCGATCTCTCATTTCACAATAAAAATAATATATATATATATATATATATATATATAATTTAATTTTATTACATTTTTGGGCCAAGAGCCATCCCACTATGGAAGAGTTGTTGTAATGTCCAGTTATATTATGTTATCTAAACATTTTGATCTAGTCAAATTACATAAAAATAAAATTATTAATTAAAACATTTTGACTTAGTGAAAGTATATTAAAATAAAAATTAAACTAAATAATAATAATAATAATTAAACTAGCCTAGATGCATCTTAACTACATATTAGATAAGAATTAAAATAGATCTCTCAATGCTTGATAGATCCAGAGTTAAAATGGATCTAGACTCATATAAATTGAACATATTAAGTAGACATGTAAAAATGTGTACACCCACAAGGATTCAGTGATCAATGTGCATGCCCATGGAGATTAGCGGATCACCCTATGCATTGAGGGGTGAAATAATTTACGATGGTTTATAATTTCTCATTGTACGCATTAAAAATATAAGAAACGCTATACTTGGAGGTGAGAAATTTCATTTAACATTTTTCCTTATAGTTCATTGAAATGGTCTACTATTCGAGTAAATTGGACCATATAAGAAACACGATACTTGGAGGTGAGAAATTATGTTTAACATTTTTTCTTCTAGTTCATTGAAATGGTCTACTAACCGAGTAAATTGGTCTAGAGATATTAATAAAGTAAATTCATTTAAAGACTGGAATCTAATATTTAAAAAAAAAAAATATGATAGTAAGAGTGTTTGAATCATGTTTTTGATGGTTGAAATAGATTCAGCATCATCAAAAACTTCTAAAATGATCAAATATGATGTTTGAATTAATAAATAAAAAACTCACTGTTCAGCTCTATGAAAGTGATTCTGAACCAGGAGAGTCTGGCTCTGCAGAACGCTCTACATTCTCAATACTAGTCAACCATTATATAGCATACACAGATGTAGGGAAGTTAGAACCATACCCTAAGAAATAGAAACTAATTCCTATCCTAAGGTGTCATGGACCAACTCTCACTAATTAAAGATGCTCCATTATCTTTAAACACTCCCCCTTAATGGAAAATGGGTTCAAAAATATGCCTAACATCTCCCTAAACATTTGAAACTTAATTTTGCCAAGCGGCTTAGTGAAAATGTGAGCAACATTATCACATTTTTTACAATATACAAGATGGATTTCTTTATATTGAACTTTCTCCCTCACAAAGTGGAATTGTGCATCGATGTGTTTAGTGTTCTTGTGAAACACCGGATTATTAGCAAGTGTGATTGAGCTCTATTGTCGCATCTGATAATTGTTGCATCTTTCTATTCTTCCCCAACATCCTGGAGAAGTCTTCACAACCAAACTGCCTCACATATTACTGCGCACATGGCTTGATACTCTGCTTCCGCTAAGGACAAGGAAACTATGTTATGTTTCTTACTACTCCATGCAATCACCCCAGATCTAATGCTGAATGCATAACCTATTATGGATCTTCTGTCGTCTACATTTCTAGCCCAGTTGGAATCTGTAAAATTTATCAATCTAACATCAGAAGAATTAGTATAAATAATACCATAATTTACAGTTCCTTGTAGATACCTTAGAACGCCTTTTGCTGCAATCCAGTGACTCTCAAGTGGTTTGGACATGAATTGACTTAGAACACTAACAACATAAGCCAAATCTGGTCTGGTAGTGGTTAAGTAGATTAGAATCCCAACCAACTGTCAATAAAGTGTTGCATCTGCGTCTTTAGAGCCATACTCACTCTGAATTTTAATGTTTTGTTGTAATGGCACTACTGCCGCCTTACATGATCCATCCTGAATCTTTCCAGTAGACCTCTGACATACTTATACCATGGGATAGAAAAGTTTTTCCTAAATCTCTCCAGATCTCAAGGAACAAAAAGTATCTTAGTTCACCAAGGTCTTTCATTTCGAACATTTGTAACATTTGCTGCTTGATTTCTTTGATTAGATCAACTGCATCACCTGTAATAATTAGATCATCTACATACAAAGAAATCAACGCTATACGCCCATTTTAATCTTTCACAGTATACATATTAGGGTCGTCTTTACTTCTATTGTAACTCTGTTGCATAAAAAATGAATCTATATTTTCATACCATGACTTGGGTGCTTGTTTCAATCCATATAAATTTTTCTCTAATTTGTAGACTAAATGTTCTTTCCCTTTCTATAAAAACCCCTCAGGTTTCTCTAAGTAAACCTCCTCTTTCAACTCCCCATTTAAAAATTCAAACTTTACATCTAGTTGGTGAATCATCCAGTGTTTTCTATTAGCTAAAGCAATCATCATTATGATAGTATTTAGTTTAGCTACGGGGGTGAAGGTTTCCTCATAATCAATACCTTATTTTTGTGAATACCCTTTTGCTACCAATCTGGCTTTTAATTTATCTATGCTTCCGTCCGCATTAATCTTGGGTTTATACAACCATTTACAACCTGTGGTTGTTCCCCTTTGGGTAGTTCAACTAGCTCCCAAATGTTGTTTTTGAGAATAAATTCATATTCCCGTTCCATAGATTCTTTCCATTCACTACATTGATTTGATTCTCTATAACTAAAAGGTTCAACAACATTCATCATACTAGTTATAAAGGCATTTTACTTATATCTAGCAGGGAATTGAGTCTTCCTACCTAATCTTCTGAGCGTTGGTGTGGCTTCCAACCTATTTTGAATTTCCTTTTAAGGACTCAACTCAATTACTGTATCTAAACTTTCTGCTTTTGTATTTTTCTGCTTCTCATGGTTGTTACCTGTTTCTTCACTTCCTTCCACCAAAAATGGAATATCCCATTCCTCGTTACTTTTATAATATTCATCATAAACCTGCTCATGTTACATGACATATCTACTAACAAAATTCTTGTGAGTAGAAGGATTAAACAATCTATAAGCTTTAAATTGTGAACAATAACCTAAAAAGGTACATCTGATGGATTTTGAATCTAGTTTTCTTCTGTCTTCCTTTGGAATGTGGGAAAATGCTTTACACCCAAATAATCTCAAATGTTTTACTACAGGCTTGAATCCATATAATGCTTCAAAAGGAGTTTTAAAATGGAGACTTCTTATAGGACTCCTGTTTTTCAAATAAACTGCAGTATTCAATGCTTCAGCCCAAAAACCATTCGAAAGATCCTTATCTTTCAACATGCTCCTAGCACACTCCACCAATGTTCTTTTCTTTCTTTATGCTACTCCATTATGCTTAGGAGTATGGAGTACTGTGAATTGTTGTAATATTCCATGGTCTTTACAATACTTGGTAAGTTCATCCTTCCTGTATTCTTCCCCTTGATTGAAGCAGAGAATTTTTATGTGCTTCTTTGTTTGATTTTCTATCGTATATCTGAACTGCTAAAGTATTAAAATGTGCATTTTTTATTACTCATAAAATATACCCAAGAAAACTTTGTGCAGCCATCAAAAAACAATAGAAAATACAGTGCACCTCCTAATGATTTTGTTTGCATAGTTCCACATAAGTTAGTGTGCACTAATTCAAGTATATCTCTCTTTTTCTTTTCTACTCGAACAGGGAATTCTTCTCTATGCATATTTCCTAACACACAAGCATCGTGATCATTATGCACTTGTTTTAATGTAGGGAGACCTCTTACCATTTCTTTTTTATGAAGTAACAACAAATCGTTGAAGTTGATGTGACCAAGTCTCTGGTGCCATAGCTATTTGTAGTCAAACTTGATGTTGTCAAAGCTCGATATGGTGTTGTCCTCACATTCAATTTGTACAGACCTCCTGTTCGAATTCCTGAAGCAATACTCTTCATACCATCCAACAAATATTTAATATAACAATTAGATTTAAAGAATTCTACCTTGAGATTCTAATCTGTAATCATGGATACAGAGATTAGATTCTTTGTAACTTCGGGTACATCCATTACATTATGGATATGTCTGATATTACCATCAGAAAAAATAACAGGAATGTTCCCGTACCCTTTGATCTGATAACCTCTATCATCGCCAAGGTAGATTTGTGCTTCATTGTTGATTTCTTTAAAATCTCTGAACCATTGTTTGTTTCCTGTCATATGTGTGGATGCTACTGAATCCACATACCATATGTCTGCTTTGACATTTTCATCAAAGTCTGCCATGAAAAAGCTGAAGTCCTGAACATGGTCATCATTTGCAAAATGACCTGCATGTATTTTATGCCTCTGTTGTTCGTCATGAAATTTCTTTTTCCTGCACTCCTTAGCCATATGAACAATTTTTCCGCAATAAAATTTGTTTACTACAGAGTCATTTATATTCGGATACATACCTTGAGCTTAATTCGGTCTTTTCTGTGGATTTCCTCCATTTTGTTGTGATGGATTTCCTTTTGCTTTGAAGAATTTCTTCTTTTCCATTAACGCAAGATCTGCACTCTGGGGTCTTAGAGTCAATATTCTTTCTTCTTCTTTGGGTAGTTCAACTAGCTCCCAAGTGTTGTTTTTGAGAATAAATTCATATTCATGTTCCATAGCTTCTTTCCATTCACTACATTGATTTTATTCTCTATAACTAGAAGGTTCAACAAAATTCATCATACTAGTTATAAAGGCATTTTACCTATATCTAGCAGGGAATTGAGTCTTCCTACCTGATCTTCTGAGCGTTGGTGTGGCTTCCAGCCTATTTTGAATTTCCTTTTAAGGACTCAAATCAATTACTGTATCTAAACTTTCTGCTTTTGTATTTTTCTACTTCTCATGGTTGTTACCTGTTTCTTCACTTCCTTCCACCAAAAATGGAATATCCCATTCCTCGTTACTTTTATAATATTCATCATAAACCTGCTCATGTTACATGACATCTCTACTAACAAAATTCTTGTGAGTAGAAGGATTAAACAATCTATAAGCTTTAAATTGTGAACAATAACCTAAAAAGGTACATCTGATGGATTTTGAATCTAGTTTTCTTCTGTCTTCCTTTGGAATGTGGGAAAATGCTTTAGACCCAAATACTCTCAAATTTTTTACTACAGGCTTGAATCCATATAATTCTTCAAAAGGAGTTTTAAAATGGAGACTTCTTGTAGGACTTCTATTTTTCAAATAAACTGCAGTATTCAACGCTTCAGCCCAAAAACCATTCGAAAGATCCTTATCTTTCAACATGCTCCTAGCACACTCCACCAATGTTCTGTTCTTTCTTTCTGCTACTCCATTCTGCTGAGGAGTATGGGGTACTGTGAATTGTTGTAATATTCCATGGTATTTAAAATACTTGGTAAGTTCATCCTTCCTGTATTCTCCCCCTTGATCGAAGAGGAGAATTTTTATGTGCTTCTTTGTTTTCTTTTCTATCATATATCTGAACTGCTAAAAGTATTCAAATGTGTGATTTTTCTTACTCATAAAATATACCCAAGAAAAATTTGTGCAGCCATCAAAAAACAATAGAAAATACAGTGCACCTCCTAATGATTTTGTTTGCATAGGTCCACATAAGTCGGTGTGCACTAATTCAAGTATATCTCTCTTTTTCTTTTCTACTCGAACAAGGAATTATTCTTTATGCATATTTCCTCACACACAAGCATCACGATCATTATGCACTTGTTTTAATGTAGGAAGACCTCTTACCATTTCATTTTTATGAAGTAACAACAAATCATTGAAGTTGATGTGACCAAGTCTCTGGTGCCATAGCTATTTTGTAGTCAAACTTGATGTTGTCAAAGCTCGATATGGTGTCGTCCTCACATTCAATTTGTACAGACCTCCTGTTCGAATTCTTGAAGCAATAGTCTTCCTTGAGATTCTAAACTGTAATCATGGATATAGAGATTAGATTCTTTGTAACTTCGGGTACATACATTACATTATGGATATGTCTGATATTACCATCAGACAAAATAACAGGAATGTTCCCATACCCTTTGATCTAATAACCTCTATCATCGCCAAGGTAGATTTGTGCTCCGTTGTTGATTTCTTTAAAATCTTCGAACCATTGTTTGTTCCCTGTCATATGTGTGGATGCTCCCAAATCCACACACCAGATGTCTGCTTCGACGTTTTCATCAAAGTCTTCCATGAAAAATCTAAAGTCCTGAACATGTTCATCATTTGCGAAATGACCTGCATGTCTTTTATGTCTCTGTTGTTCGTCATGAAATTTCTTTTTCCTGCACTCCTTAGCCATATGAATGATTTTTCCGCAATAAAATTTGTTTACTACAGAGTTTTTTCTATTCGGATACATACCTTGAGCTTAATTCGGTCTTTTCTGTGGATTTCCTCCATTTTGTTGTGATGGATTTCCTTTTGCTTTGAAGAATTTCTTCTTTTCCATTAATGCAAGATCTGCACTCTGGGGTTTAGATTCAATCTTCTTTCTTCTTCTTGCATTAGTATTCCTGTCAGTTCTTCAAAATTTGGGATTTTCTCTCTTGCACTTATCCCAGTGATGAACATTTGGTAATCATCAGTCATACCATTCATGGTAATCGTAACCAAATCTGCATTTGCTACTATTTCACTGATATCTGCCAATTTTTTCTTTAGATCTTTGATCCACGATATGAAAGAAGCAATTGTTTCGTTCTCCTCCATCTTTATGGATAGAATCTCGCTCTTCAAGAACAAAGGACGATTTGTATTCCTGATGTCATACAAATCCTTCAATACCGACCAAATTTCACTTGCTGATTTGCATTCTCTGATATGGGGTATGATGTAGTCTTTCACTAGCATCTTCAGCAATGTCTTTGCTTTGCCTTCTCTCTTCTCCCAGTCTTGAGCTGTTGTGGGTGAACCGGCTCTTGCTGCTAGCTTCGGCTCATCCCCATTTGCAATCGTCCAATAACTTTGCACTTCTAGCACAGTCTGCATCTTAAACTTCCAATTAGAGTAATTGGAACCATCAAGCTTATTGCTCTCATTCAACTATGCTTCGATTATTTGATTATTCATCTCGATAATTCAAAAAAAATGACTCTAGGTGTGCTCATCGTCACTCTCTTCACATGGAATCTCATAACTCCCTCAGAAATTCGTTACCACGGTAAACACTAAGTAGCCTTAAAACTTTGTGAATGCCCGTCTGACACAGTATTTTATGAGTAATTTGCCTCTGGCTTCATTGATTGTTTTCTAACAGATAACTGTATCTTCTATTATGCCTCAGTTGATATTGGGAAAGGAGCATTCATACAGCAGGTTATACCACTTTTTCAGCGCCCTTCTCTATTTATTTTGTTTGATCTCCTGTAGTTTGGGAGTAAATGTGGATTCTTGCCCTTATTTTTATATAAATATAAAGGTGGTTTTATTAAGACAACCAATATCCTGAAAATTAATAACTTTATGTCAATTTTCAATGGAGTTGTTTTTAATGCGATTTATGCAAGTTTTTTTTGTGTATTTTATGGCAGGAATGGGATTTAAAATATGTTGAGGTGAACATTGTGAAAAACGGTTAAAACATTTAAATTAATTTATCTATCAAACTTTCTGATTTCAATAAATTTTTCTTTTAAGTAAATTAAATCTAAAACAATAAATTAAATTAAAAAAAATAAATCTAAAACTTTTCAAAAAAATCACATTAAAAACAATTCGATTTTCAACCATCCTAGAGATATGGAAACTGGCTGTCAATGTAATATTTATATTATATAAATGTTTTTTTGATCGATATGTAACTGAACACTGCAAGGCATCGTAAATACAGTACACGACACAATTATATTATAATAATTGTTATATAATATAATATTATATTAAACTATTATTACTGTAAAATAAAAATTTATATTTGAAAGCAAAAGCATTTATCTTTTTCGAAATTATTATACAATCATCATGTATTTTGTTGGATTGTAAAATTTGTTAATGGTTATCTTAGATTTTGAGATTAACCTTATAATATTGATGGTTATGTGGTATTGTAGGTTCATCAAATATCTCATCACAATGATGGTTCAAAAATGATTTTGTTTTGATGCCATGCAGAGCATTTTTGTGTGTTGTCATGACTCATGAAAGAGTTTTTTTGGATTATGACAATGTGATGTTAGATTATGAGGTTTATCAACAACATATATAATATATTTTTATATTTTTTTTTATAAAAATATTGTTGTATCAATGTATGTGTGCATTTAAATGTTCACAAAATTTTATTTGTCATTATATCATTCATTAAAAGTTTTTTCAAATTGTATATTTATGAACTGTGATGTCGCAAAGTGATGTTTATTAACAATTTTGTCATATTCTAGTTTCTATTGAAGATTATGTTAATTTATGACACTCTTCAATGGTTGTATCAAATTGTGAATTCACATTTGTTAACTTAATATTAAATAGCTACTTTCATTTTCAATGTTCATTGAAGACTATGTTAGATTATGAAATTCTTTAATTTTTACACCAAATTGTGAATTCATCTTTAATAACTATTTTAAATAGCCACGTTAATTAATAGCTAAGTTTTATTGTAAACATAAATATAGGATATGAAATACAACTAATTATAAACATAAAATTGAATTGAATTTATTTATAAATATAAATATGAAATTGATATGTTTTAAATTTATCACATTCCTATGTTGATCGAGGATTATGTTGGCTTCTGAAAGTATTCAATGGTAATGTGAAACTGTGAGTTTGATGTTTGTAACTTTATGCTAAATAGCTCCATTCATTAATGGCTAAGCTACATTGTAATCTTCATCAAGGGGTATGTGTAATGGTAGTCTTTCTTTTTTAGGATTATACATCCTTCATTAAGGTTTCTTCAAATTCTAACATTAATTAAACATGATATCGCATTGTAACATTCATTAAAAACTTTATCACATTCCTATGTTGATCGAGGATTATGTTGGCTTCTGAAAGCATTCAATGGTAATGTGAAACTGTGAGTTTGATGTTTGTAACTTTATGCTAAATAGCTCCATTCATTAATGGCTAAGCTACGTTGTAATCTTCATCAAGGGTTATGTGAAACTATGAGTTTGATGTTTGTAACTTTATGCTAAATAGCTCCATTCTTTAATGGCTAAGCTACATTGTAGTGTAGCAGTGATCATATATTATTTTATAAATTGATATATAATCATCCAACACTTTTTCACATTCATGCTAGCTAATTGTATTATTCATCCTTGTATTCTTTTATTCATTTATAAGTATGTTGTGGAATTAATTTAAATGAATTATTTCAAAGTAACATTATTTTAGAAATTAATTTGATTTTATGAAATAATTATGATATGTCATAGGGAATAGAAACTAAAAAGTTATCTTATAGTTGAAATATATATTGTAAACTTGCATGTTATTTTCTATATTTAGTTTTTTATTTTTGAAATTTTCTTCAATCTTTGGATCTCCTTTATTTTTATTTTTTATTGATCAAGTATCTTTCTATTAATTAGGAGAATGTATCGCATAAAAAAATGGCTATTTCTACTAGTATGCCACAAGGGAATCCAGATCAATAGAATAGTAATGACATATTTGGCATTGTATACTGTCTCAAATAAAGCTATCTTGGTAATATAAAATTTTTCAATCTATCTTCCTATTAAAAATAAAAATAAATTTCATATCTAAAATAGAAGCCTTGTTGCTGATATATAGTGTCAGGCTACTTTAATGTCACAAATAAGACCCTTCACAAGTCAATTTGTGACTTAAGAATATGAGATGTAAACACAATATGTGTAATAAATATTCTACATTTTAAAAAAAATAAAATAATTTATGTCTATTCTAATTTAAAAAGGGGGGTTCAACTCATATTTAAAACTAACACTACAAATGTAAAGAAATGGATATATCTATGGAAACTGAAATAAAACATGCTTAGGCCTAAAGTGTGTCTCATTTGTCTTTATATTAAATCCCCTGGCTCAACTATAGAATACAATGTTTCATTTCTCAAGACAACATTCATGTATTCACTAGTAAGTTATATTTGAAGAATGGAATATTATAGTTCTACTTCTTAGCTCCATAAAATCAAATAATGGAAATAAAAATGTAGAGGATTAAATCATAAATCATAATACTGAAATGAAACCTATACTAGAGCTATTTCATAAGGTTTTCTCCAACAATGATCCTAATACACAACCTTCAACAAATATCAATCAACACTGCGTGGAAAAACATAAAGACACTATACTTCTGTTATCAGTAAACCAAAATGCAAGACTCAATTCATAAACACCAATTCTAGATATTCTTGGAATAGTGTAGGTTTCAACCCTATACAAAAGTTATCTGCAAACGAATCTTAAAAAAATAAAATAAACGATAGCGAGAGAATAAAACATAAAACATATATACAAGGATATTTTCCCCTAGGTCCCAAATCGGCACTGCTAGCTTGATTAGAACATAATCGTAGTTCCCTTGACCTGATCTACAAAATACTAGCGGCCGAAAAACATCATGCAAAACCATGTACAAACATACAAGACCATGGGTCCACCCACCAAAAATACGATCCAAAACCTGTTTTTCTGAGGTGCTACATTTACACCATTTTTTGGTCATCTAACCTATTATCATTAGATGGACCCAAGTACACCATGTAAGACCAGTTTTACCCTAAGTAAAACTGCTTTCACTATGTTAAAACAGGAAACCCCAAAAGGAAATATTAAACAAACCCATATTTGTTTGATTCTCCTCATGGAATAATTAATTAAACCATAATTTAATTATTATTCCCAGTCATGTTTAACCCAAAATCAAAGAAATTAATTAGATAAACCTTTATTTATGTTATTATTTTCTAGGAATAATTATTTAAACCTTATTTAGATGATATTCCTTGTTAAATATGACCAAATCACCCACAAATAATTAAATAAATCACTATTTATTTTATTATCTTTCAACCACTTCCTTAAATAATTAAATAAATCATTATTTATTTGATTATCTTCTAACCGCTTCCTTAAAAAGATAAATAAATCATTTATTTATTTATTTTTGACAAATTAAGGGATTTGACCCAAGTCAATTACCTTTTCCCTCCAACAAATATAATAAAATATTCCATAAAAAGTGGATCTAGATCTGGTTAACCCATGCACCAAGATCTAGAATGACCCAATATTTTGTTATAAATAGGAGGGTTTTTCCTACCATTCTTCACCTTTTGTTACCTATTAGATCACTCTGGATCTATACACTTGGTCACCATTTTCTGCCATTTGCTGTGTGAGCTCCCTTTGAGTTCCATTCTTTGTGTGGGTTTTTCTACACCAACAAGAGAGAGAAATCTTAGATCTGAAGTGCTGAGGACTTCCAAGAACCCATCCCACTGAGGAGAATTGGATATGCCTTCTTGTTTTCCTCCCAGGTGCCCAATTAATATAAAAATTCTTTCAAAAATTATTCTTGTCTTGTCTATTGGTATATGGAGCAAACCCTTGTTTTTTCTGCTTAATGTCTTTCCATGCATAGATCTGGTTTTTGCAGCTCTTTTTGTTCAACTAACCGCAGATCTGAAGATATTGGCAGCCACTTTTGTTGTTAGGGCTATTAGTTATGCGTAGCTAAAGTGGTCCTTTTTCGTACACTTCGACAAAGGATTCATACTAACAAATGGCGACTCCACACGGGTTTTAAATTACGATCGTTGTCATTTTTCATATTCCTGCATATCCAGCTACTTCAGACCCTAGGGTTTCTTTTCAGCTGTTTATTTTTTCTATTTTTATGTTGTTTTTCTCACATAAAACCCTAAAACATTAAAATTTCTAACTTCCGTGTGTTTCTGGCCCTATTGCGCAGGTAAGCGACACCAGCCGCAACTGAGACGACAACTTTTCTGAAAATCTGCCGCCGAGACAACCGGAACGGGGGGTCGCACTTTTTGGCCCTAAAACTGCGACCTGGACCTCCAGGTCGCACTTTTCAGCCTGTTTCCTGCGACCTGCACTGAAATCAGGTCAGAAACTGCGACCTGCCATTTTTTCAGCAATTTTTCTGCAATTTTTCTGGGTTTTGCTGCAGCTTCTGTCAGGGTCCTCCAGCCTCTGTCTCAGCCTGTTTTGACCAAGTTCTGATCTATTTTTACTCATCTAAGTGGGAACCTAGCCCCTTAGGGCTTTAGTACCCTCCACTTTTTGTGGAAGAGTTTTAAGCTGTTTCAGCCGTCTTTTTTTCAGAGCTTCAGCCTCCTTTTTTCCAGATCTGTTACCTCCCTTTCAGATCCTTTGAAATCAGCCTTTCTTCCTTTCAAATCACCTCCTGTCGTTTTGTTTGGACCTACTTTGAGGACCTCCACCTTGCCCCCTCCGGTTTTTGCTGATTTCCTTCCTTTTTCCAGCCACCTTGCCTCTGTCTCTTGGCTGTGATCTGCACCTCTTTTCAGCAGCTTTATCCTTTAGATCCCTGTCCCTTTTGACCCTAGATCTATTGGCCTCTTTTTCGTGTGTTTTGAATAGATTTTTGCCCTCTTTTAGAGTAGTTTTGAGAGACCCGCCTTTTTGGGTTAGATTGATGCATAGTTAGCTGTTAAATGTTCTGTTATTTCAGCAATCTATATTTTTCTCTGCAGATTTCTTTTCAGTTACGCAGCACACTTTTTCTTGCTCTCAAAATGAAAAGGGTTTAAAAATTAAAATTAACGCACACCACACACTGACCCTAAGTGAAGAAGCGTCTGGTTAACACCGCCTAGCAAAGACTCTAAAATCAATTGTCACTGCACCTTATCTGCCCTTGACCTTTCTTGATTCTGTCCCTTTCTGCCCTTGTCGGTTTCCTTCTTCCTGTCATCATTGCGCCCCCAAGGCGCCTTTCCCGGAGACTTCTTGGCCTTCACCCTCAGTTTCCGGTCGATCGACCTGCTCCGTCCCACCGTCGTCGAGCCAGTCCTTCTCTGATTCTTTGGGTTCTCCTTTTCCTTCTGGTTCTCCCCCCTGTCACCTCCACTATGTCTGGTCTAGGGCCTAACACTAGCGGGAATCCCGGCCCTAATTCCGGGACTACTACTAGCAGAACCACCATAGGAACTACCTCGAATTCACCCGTGCTCCCCTTCTTGGCAGGCCTCAGCCTCCCCGATCTGGACCGGTTGATAAACGACCCTATACATCATGACGCTAGTTGGCCCGCTATGCCGACAAAGCTCCCTTCCGACATCCCAAAGTTTGAAGGTCGTGCTGGAGAAGATCCTTCAAATCATGTTCGATCTTTCCACATGTAGTGTTCATCTACCTCCATTATCAATGACTCTGTTCGTCTTAGACTGTTCCAATGCACGCTTACAGGCGAAGCTTCTAAGTGGTATGTTGACCAGCCCACTTCCTCCCATACCACCTTTGCAACTCTTGCCCGGGCTTTTTTATCTTACTTCCAGCTTCCCCTTCGTTATGACACTGGTATCGAACTCTTGAATTCCTTCAAGCAAACCTCTTCGACGCGCCTTTCTACCCATGTCCGGGAATTGGCGAAGAAGACTGGCTACATCGATCTCTGCCTATCTGAAAACATTATCTCCACATGGGCCCCACGTTCCTTAGATCTCTTGTCCCCTATCGGGAAAGATGTCATCACATTTCCTCAAACCGAAGAAGATGCCCTCCAAATGGCGTTAAAATATGACGATCTACGCTTGAACGGGTTATGATCATGCGTATACACGATCTCCCCTGACACAGGTGATGCCTGTGCCCAAGGGCACCTCCGCGGTGGTGGTCCCCGGATCTCTCATCACTCCATCACGCTCTTTCAGTATATATAGTTTTTCCTGGGGGAGGGGGCACCACTTCCCGCACTTCTCCCCCTCCTGGTAGCACGCATCCAGGATATGGCACGCCTCATCCTTTTGCCCAACCTCCTGCTTACCTCAATGTTGCCCAACCCAACCATTACCCTTATCAGCGACTGGAGTGCGCCGGCTCACTCCGACATATCGGAATTGCCTTCCCTCAAGAGCAGGTGGATGCCCAGCAGGGATTCATGGCTACCCAACCACCTGACGGACAGGTGGCCCCTCAACCTTCCCCTTCTGGTTCCTCCAATTACCAGATCCTCATGATGAACTCTGATCCATCCCCATCCGTCGATCTCCACCTTCAAACTCGGTCTTGCCAGTACCCCAAGCCTCCCGCTCAATATGCCCCCGAGCGTCCTTCTTCAGGTTCTACAGAGCCTCTTTCGACATCCAATGGCCCCTTACATATCCCTCAACCCAGAGTTGAGGTTCACACCAACATTCCTAAGGGACCATTACGTCGAAACGCCGCTGCCGGTCGAGCTTCCCATTCATATAGCATAGTAGATGATTTGGCGCAATCTCCTACTGCCATTTCCACACTGGAACTCCTCCAGTCGTGCCCTTCCCAAAAGAAGGCTCTACTATCTGCCGTGGGCACTGTAGATCATGCTGATGACCAAATGATTATTTTTGACGCCACTCAATCAGGCCATCCTCCTCTTCCTCCTTCCGTCGCCTTCCAAATCCCCGTCAAAATCTGGAACGCCAACGTGTCCCGGTGTATAATTGATGAGGGGGCATCCATCTGCGTGATGTCCGCTTCGGTTTGGAAGCAACTCGGATCCCCCGAGCTGGCCCCTTCCACGATCACCCTTTGAGCGTGGGATGGTCATGCCTCCCATCCCATTGGCCTATTTCGTAATTGTCCTATCACCCTCGCCGGTAAGACTATTTGCGTTGACGTCGAAGTCATAGACGCCCCGCTAGACTACAACATTCTATTGGGGCGAAGCTACACCTATGCTATGTCTGCTGTCCCATCCGCGGTTTTCCGCAAGATGTCTTTCCCCCATAATGGCAAGATAGTCACCATTGACCAGTTGACATATCATGAGCCAAAATCTCAGACCTCACCTGAGACGACCATCTCTTCTGTAGCCAACAAGCAAACCGTCGACTCCTTGACCAGTGTCTCCCCCCGCGTTTACAAGGATTCCTCCCTGCTTGGAACTTTTCCTAGTCTCCCCCCTCCTCCTATCTCTGACCCCAACTCATCGAATGTTTGCATGATGCAATCGTCTCGGGCTGCTCTCAAGCAACCTGCTTCGGCTAGTCAGCAACCTTGCCCTCCGCAACCTGCTCTTAGCCCTTCACCTGCAGTTGGTAGTCATGAGCCCCTTTATACCCCTGGCATGGTTCCTCCAGGCCTTAGCCATTTAAGAGCCGTCCCACCTGGCCATTCCCACTCTGGTCAGATACCGTTCCTCGCTCCCCCACCAGGAGTGTACATGGTACCAGTCATGGCCACCCTCTCTATTCCTAACTTGACCCTTGGGATTCCCGTTTGGTACCTTGATCCTCCAGTCCCCACTTGCCTGGTCAACCCAAACCTTATATTGCTTTGACCCCGGTTCAACCGGCCCCCATGCCTTCTCCCGCGGCATCAGTGCCTCAGTCACCTCAACAGGAACCACCTCCTGTTGCGACTGCTTCGGGTAAGAAGGGCAAAGCTCGCAAGGGGGCATCAAAGGACAAGGCTCCCCCAACAAAACCTGCTCCTTCTCAGCCTCCAAAGCATACCATCCAGTGTGCTTTGTGTGATGTTGTCGGTCACGCCTCCCATACCTGTCCTGCATTGCTTCATCTCAAGCCCATGGTTAATGTCACGTTCCCTACGTCCGCAGTCCCAGAAGCCTTTGTTCCTTCCGCGACTGCGGCCAAGAACCCCAAGACTATTCACACCAACCACCCCTGTGCTTTGTGTGATCTCCATGGCCATTACACCCATCTTTGTCCCCGCCTCGAGGACTTCCGCACCTTTATCGCCGCGGTCCACCAATTCGAAGCCAAGCGCAATGAGTCCACCTCTCCCCTATTTACGCATTCTGCTTCAGCAGAACTACTAGATATGACTGCTCCCATTGACATTCCCCCTCCTGATGTCGAGATGACGGAGCCTTTGTCCAACATTTTTTACCTATCATCATCCATGAGACCCTCGGGGAACATTCCATCTGAATCCTCCCCTATTGTTTCGCTTGACCTTCCTTCAGCGATCATCTTGGGCTCAACATTGGTAGATCCTTTATCTACTTACTCTTCGGTCACCCCTTGTGACGATGCGCATGTGAACCTCTCTTCTCATGATGATGATTCCGGTCACTTCACCACGTCAGGTGGTCTTTCTTCCACCAGTCACCCCATCTTCTATCGCGATGACGACATTATGGAAAAAATCCCCACCCCTGATGTTATCTATTCCCCCTTACATCGAACCCATGCGTTCATACCACATCCACCTTGTGGCCATTACATTGAAACCCACTGTTTGGGTAACGGGGCACCCACATTTGAGAGACCAAGAGAAGCAATTCTCCACAACTCTCCTAGTGTATCTGGTCGTGTTGACTTTAGTCCCAGTATTCTTCCACATTTAGAAGAACCTCTAGAGTCCAATATCACTTCAGATCACTCTAGGGATGATACCCCTTATTGTTCCCTCATCTTACATCAGCAACCCAGTCTCTTAGACATTATTGTTGACCAACCTATAGCTTTTCTACGAGAGCATCAGTTCATTATCTCCATATCCTCTTTTTGGGATAGTGACACCAGGTATGCCAACTTGGAAACTTAAAGTCCATTTGATCCCTATATGCAGTACCAAAAGAGATTGGTAATCCTCCATTTCCTTTCTCAAACTGCATAACCATAACAAGAACAAATGGCACACCACATCATTAAAATGTGTTTAGATTCCCCTTTTTCTAAATAAATTTTGGCATGACCACACCATGCTCGGGGGCACCTATGCCCCTCAACCATAACCCTCCTCACCTCGTTTTTGGAGAGGAGGTTGTCTTACCAATCGAGTGTGAAATCCCTTCCCTTCATCTGGCTGTTGAACTTCTCCCTGACACCAAACCTCTAGAACAATGACTTATCCTGCTCGAGCGTGCCTCTGAAGACCGCCATGTTGCATTGCAAACCATAGAAGCGGCCAAGAAACGCACCAAAGCTCCATAGGACCGAAAAGTCCAGCCTCGTCCTTTTCACGAAGGCAACCTTGTTCTAGTATATGACCAGCCCCATGATGTCCTTGGTCACGGGAAGTTCGACTCATTATGGCTAGGCCCTTACGTCATCAGTAAGGGTCTTGGTAAGGGGGCATACTTTTCAGAGGACTTCGAAGGCAATCCTCTTCCTAATCCTCGCAATGCACTCTATCTTAAGAAATATTACCCTTAGCATTTCCCTTCTGAGATGCGTGTGTTATGTTCTATTAGATAGCCAGCATCCTTTTTTGTACCTTCATCCTTCACCAGGAGCTATTTTGTCCAAGAAGGATCACTTCACCTCTCCTTCAAATCGAACTTCCTCACTTACAACACTTGTACTTGGGGCACCATTTTGCCTCCTTACTTGTCTTTGTTCATGTCGATTTTCGTCATGAGTTACCATCTTGTACTCATGTTTTCATGGTCCCCCATTGGACCTTTACTGTGTGGCAACACCATCAAGTCGCCCTTGTTTAGAGCATCCAAGTTGAGTCATCATCGCATTCATGGAGTCTATCCCGATTCCCTTTATACCCCGCTATAGCCCTCCATCCTTCATTGCTTGGTCTCTCTCTTGTGTTGCACATTATGACCTTCAATCCCACTGTCCCCTATCCCTTATGATATTGTGTCAGTCGCTGCCATGTCATTCATGCCCTTTATGCTCTAACAAGGGAAGTCGTCCATTCGCTACTCAGTCCTTTCCATTTCACCATCATCATTAGTGTCAGTCTGTCTGTCGCTCTACTATTTTCTCTCGTGCCTTAGTTGAGGATTTCTCATTGCCTCACTTATGGCGGACCTCCTTCTGTCGACATCAGATCATTCCTTCCAGAAGCCAGGTCTAGAGGGCGGTGTACCTTGGTTCCAGCTTCCACTCTTGTTCGGTGCCTCGGATCAGGCAAAGGGACCTCTTGTTTCCCTTTGACTTGTTTGTTTCTCCAGCTCCTTTCAGCATGATCGAGATCCGTATACTTGATGGTCCAGTGATCCAGCAGCAGCTCTTGATGATTCCTGGGTGTGTGTGAGATGTCTCAACCCTCATGCGGGGGTGGCCCTGCAGGTAGCCCCCCACATGCCCGGATGACCTATTCCTTGCAGCCTTCGATGCAGCTCCAGATATTTGATGATGTTGGCCGTAGCCACTTGCAGCGCCTCTTCGACTTGCATGTATCAGTCAGATTTTGTGAGCCCTTCCCCATTTACAGGGGGCATTTGGGTTGTATTTGTATCTCATGTACTCAGATATTATTGTACCAGTCCTGGTTGTTATCCTAGGCACAGCATGTATGTGGGATTCCTCATTGTATTTTTATCTAGCTCATGATTACGCCAGTTGTACTTTATGGTTCGGTCCCTTGTTTACTGGACACACTATTATTTTGTACTTTGTCTCGGCGGGCATAGGTATGCCTCCCCCGCCGCCTTCAGCACAGGTACCCTCTCATAAAAAGAGACTTGTTGCACCTGCGAGTCTCGTCTCCTCAGGGTCTAGTCCTTCAACACACTATCTACCTCACATTTCTCTCTCTGACATCCCTTTTTGCTGTCTAGTGATTGTATTCTTACAACGTACTTCGGTCATACGATTTGCTCCTGACACTCGCACGCTGGGGGGCAATCTGTTACACCATTTTTTGGTCATCTAACCTTTTATCATTAGATGGACCCAAGTACACCATGTAAGACCGGTTTTACCCTAAGTAAAACTGCTTTCACTATGTTAAATTAGGAAACCCCAAAAGGAAATATTAAACAAACCTATATTTGTTTGATTTTCCTCATGGAATAATTAATTAAACCATAATTTAATTATTATTCCCAGTCATATTTAACCCAAAATCAAATAAATTAATTAGATAAACCTTTATTTATCTTATTATTTTCTAGGAATAATTATTTAAACCTTATTTAGATAATATTCCTTGTTAAATATGACCAAATCACCCACAAATAATTAAATAAATCATTATTTATTTAATTATCTTTCAACCACTTCATTAAATAATTAAATAAATCATTATTTATTTAATTATCTTTCAACCACTTCCTTAAATAATTAAATAAATCGTTATTTATTTGATTATCTTCTAACCGCTTCCTTAAAAAGATAAATAAATCATTTATTTATTTATTTTTCACTAATCAAGGGAGTTGACCCAAGTCAAATACCCTTTCCCTCCAACAAATATAATAAAATATTCCATAAAAGGTGTATCTAGATTTGGTTAACATTATTTTAATCATGCACCAAGATCTAGAATGACCCAATATTTTGTTATAAATAGGAGGGTTCTTCCCATCATTCCTCACCTTTTGTTACCTATTAGATCACTCTGGATCTATACACTTGGTCACCATTTTCTACCATTTTGCTCCCTTTGAGCTCTACTCTTTGCATTGGGTTTTCTACATCAACTAGAGAGAAGAATCTTAGATCTGAAGTGCTGAGGACTTCCAAGAACCCATCCCATTGAGGGGAATTGGATACTCCTTCTGGTTTTCCTCACAGGTGCCCCATTAATACAAAAATTCTTTCAAAAAATTGTTCTTGTCTTGTCTATTGGTATATGGAGCAAACCCTTGTTTTTACTGCTTAATGTCTTTCCATACATAGATCTGGTATTTTGCAGCTATTTTCTTGTCTAACTAATCACAGATCTGAAGATATTGGCAGCCACTTTTGTTGTTAGGGCTATTAGTTATGCGTAGCTAAAGTGGTCCTTTTTCGTACACTTCGACAAAGGATTCATACTGACAGTCTTCACTTTTTCCATGCCTTGATAGGCTGTCTTGAGAGTTTCCCATGCTTCTCTAGATCTCTTGGCTACTGCTATCCTTGGAAACACACTCTCATGCACTGCTTGATACAATAAGAAGAGAGCTTTGGAGTCTTTCTTCTTATTGCTCTTCAGCAACTCTTTCTCTGCCTGAGTTAAATCTGCAAACTCTTCTTCATCTGTTGGCTCTTCAAAGCCATCCTCAACAAATTCCCATAAGTCTTGGGAGACAAATAAATCTCTCATAGTTATTGACCAGTAGTCATAATTTTTCCCATTAAACATTGGGAGATGGATATTTCCCATACCCATACCAGTGTTGGCTCTAGCCATTCTGCACTCTTAACTATGATTCAAAAACACTTGACTGTGTATTCAAATAACTGACTGTTCTGCAACAGTAACACAAAATCTGTATAGAGAAATACCTTTGGATTCTTCTTGACTGAGTCTTC
This sequence comes from Pinus albicaulis, assembly GCA_034641835.2. Taxonomy (NCBI): domain Eukaryota; kingdom Viridiplantae; phylum Streptophyta; class Pinopsida; order Pinales; family Pinaceae; genus Pinus; species Pinus albicaulis. The sequence goes on along the minus strand of CM076581.1, from coordinate 150,145,117 downwards.
ACACTGCTGGAGAAGCTGCTGCAACAAAGAACTCCTTTCCTTCAGCTTCTTTGATCTTCAAAGAGCCTGGACTAGCTCCGATACCATGTTGGAATATTTAAAATTCCAGAACAACAATGGAGAATAAAACTCCCCTCTTCAACACAGAGAAAATGTTAAAAATTTCTTCACTGGAAACAGAGTTTTCACTGTAAAAAACTATTTCATTAAACTTCAAAAACTTGGTTACAAAATCTCCTCTAACTGATGGAATACACAGAAACTTTGACTGCTTCAAAACACAGTTCAACACAAAACTCACACTCTAAAATTTCACTCTATCTGTGCATTTACAACACACTGCTGTCTATTGAGAAAATACTCTGTCTCTAAAAAAAAAATGAATGCACTGCTGTGCCATTCAAAAAATGTTTTACACTTCTGCTGTGTGTAAAAAATGAAAAAAACTATTTTAAAATAAAACTTATAATGCCATAGCACATGGGCCTTTTGTTTTAACTTCCTTTTTTTTTTATATGCCACACCATATAAAAATAAAACAACTTTAAAAAAAATAAATTTAAAACTAAAACAAAAAAATGTTTGACTATGGCCCACGGCCTCCTTTTTGAAAACGCTCATATGATATATGTGTAACACATATATATATGTTGACTGTACGCACCATTTTTAAAACCAAACATCAAAACATTAAAACCAGAACTGTAATGCAAATAATTTTGATCGCCCATTGAACAGGACATCAAACCAAAATTGAACCAATCTGCATAACAATTTCGGGTGACAAAAATTCCTGCTGACGTCACCAAAATTGTGACGCGAAATAACTATTCAATCTGCTTTATGAATTTTCCGCGTCCGATTTTGGGCAGCCGTACGGATGGCTGAGTGTGACTCTAAATCCCTTTCAATCTGCCTTAGTGAAATTTCAGGTCCGGATTGCTGTTAAATTTCTCTGTATCCAAAAATGCCGCGCTGAAGTTTACTGAACAATCAAAATGGAAAGCGGCTCGCGTACAATGTTCTGCGGATAAAAATGGAAGGTGGCTGCCTGTACATGGAGCGGCGGAAAGTAATTTTCAACAAAAATCTTAACTTGTTGCAGCAACATTGAGTATGGAGTGGAAAATCTTAACTACATTTTGAGATGTTTGAAGTCCCTGTTATAAGTCATAATGCATCAGACTGTTGTGTTCAATCATTTCAATAAGTTTTATATATACAGTTTGTCACAGTTGTGTTGTATTGTTTCAATAATTACAGCTATATTTTGAGTTTCACCCTTCTCGACTTGGTAGGTCATTTAACCAGTGCAATATTAGGACTATTTGTTTGTGAATGGGAAGTCTTGTGTTGAAGATAAGCTTGATTTGCATGGTGATATAAATGGCTGCACTCACCAAACGAAAAACTGTGCAACCTGTTTTGACTTTTGATTCATGGGAAGTTATTTAATCTCTCAAAGATATTTTAGCTAGTCATCATAAATTTAATGCATAAACTTATACTGGGTAAGATATTATTATCTTTGTTTTTTTACAAGCAGTAAAGATATATTCATCATTATACGTAAAAGAGAATTCAAGAGTATTAGTGAAGAAGAGGGTGAATAGAATGTGCAGCAGCACAGAATGTATGAGGAATTTGTTTTCAATACAAATCTGGGTTATCTCCATAGACAACACTCTTAAAATACTCCGTTGTTGTTGAGACTCTGTTTTACTCAATCTTTTCTTCTCCTATCAGTTTCTTTTTCAATAGATTGGTATTAGAGCAGGTTTTAAGAGAGGTTTTTGGTGTTTATATCGTTGTCTTTGAGATGGCTAGCTACAGTAGCTTGTGGTAACAAGTACCACAGTTTGATGGAAAAAATTATGGCTTCATCTTGAAAATGGCTTTCCTAATCCTCTATACTAATTTGCTGCATTCAATGTTTGGTCACTTAGGGAATATGTTGAAGGAGAATAGGAAGAAAGATGGCAAGGCTCTCTAAAATTTATAACCACAATTGCCATTTTTGCAAGGATGGCAACGGCTACAAAATTCAAGTAAGCATGAGAGACTTTGTAAAATACATACCAAGGAATCAACAAGGTAATGTTGGTCAAATACAATTGTAAATAAGATATTGAAAATTAGCAAATCAACAAGGTAATGTTCGTCAAGTTACAATTGTAAATAAGATATTGAAAATTTGTTAATGAATGAGTCAATTAGTGAATGATTTGTTTACTCACATTATGAACTTGGTTAATCAAATTAAAACTAATGGAGACACTCATGAGGTTCAAAGAATCATATAAAATACCAAGACTTCCTCATAGATTTGATCTTATTGTTGTAGTAACAGGACAAATAAGGGATTTAACTCGAATGTTTCTTGACGAGCTTATGGATTCCTTGCAAATCCATGAAAAAGTATAAATATGTTAGCTACCATTTCTTCTAAGCAACCTTTCGGATATTAAGTTTCTGTCAAGGGAGGAAGAAGATTATACAAAATAGAGATGTTGCTTCTAAAGAAAATGGAAGTCCAAGTTATAGTATCAACCATGAAATAGGAGAAGGAAAGGGCAATGATAATTCACATGGGAGATTCTCATAAAGTATGACAAATCAACTATTCAATGTCATTATTGTGAAAATTTTGGACACCTTACTTCTAATGTAGAAAAACACAACACGATATATAAGAAAAATGTAAATTTGGTCTAAAAGTGAAAAGAAGCAAAATCTATTTATCATTTGCAATGAAGTAGAAGAAATTAATAACGATGTTTGGCAGTTAGATAGTGGTTATAGCAACAACATGAGTGGAAGAAAAGAAATGATTTCTACCATTGTTGAATTTGACATCTAAGGTGAGAATGGAAAATAACAACTTCCATTTGCAGCAACTAAAGTGACATTAGACAAATCCAAGATGTATGCTATGCCCCTTGTTTAAAACATAATCTCATTAATGTTAGAAAATTAGTTCAAAACGGGTAGAGGATTATGTTTAAGAATATAGAATACATTATTTTCGATAGAAATTATAGTAATAATCAATTTGCAATAGTTAATATGAAAAACACCACAATGTTTCCTATAACCATGAAAAATGAATTTTTTGTTTGCATTCAAAATTGACACAATGGACCAACCTAGGTTGTGGCATCTAAGATATGGTCACTTGAGTTTCAATAGGATGAATTTGTTGTATAAGAAACAAATTGTAAAAGGACAACCTTTGGTTGAACAACCTACTAAAATATATGAGGCTTTCAAAAACAACATAGAAATGCTTTTCCCTTTGGTAAATCATGGAGAGAAAAATATCCACTTCAGTTGATTCATACAAATATTTGTGGTGTTGAAAATGTAACTAAAGTTTGGTCTTCATAATTTTTGTACTCATTTCAATATGTATCCTATGAAACAAACAAAAGATGAAAATCAAAAGATATTATTTTAAAGCATGGGTTTCATGCTCATTATTGATGGTCTTCTAGGTAAAAACATGTTCTTCATGCTTCTAGGGTCTGTTAGGTCTTAGTATTTATTGTCATGAGTCAAAGGAGTCAACATCATGTTTATAAGACCATTATGGGAAAAATGTATTTAGGAAAATAATTTATTTTGAGTCTAGAAAGTTGTGGAAACTCTAAAAGCATAATTCAACCCTCACAGTTACAAGTCAGCCTCAAGGAGCGAATTCGACACCATGGAAAGGCTATATAAAGAAGCAAGTTCAACCTCAGTTAGCATCCACTCACTCACAAGTTTGATCTCAAGAAGGAAGTTTGATATGTATATGGGAAGAAAAAGAAGAAGAGAGCAAAGGTGTAGAAGAAGAAAGGAAGAAAAAAAAAATATTGTTTTTAGGCTCAATCTCTCTCACATGTGCGAAGGATTAGGGTTTTTATAGCTTCCAAGGAAGACTAAAATTACAGGATTGTGCTGTAATAAGATGATGTGCAGTATCTTGTTGCTGGGAGGAAGGATACTCTATCTTGACCTCGTTGACCTTGGGAGGAATTGTCTTGCTCTAGGAAGGTCTCAATAGGAAGTCGAACTAGGGTTTTTACAGTAGCAACAAGAGTTGAAATTGCAGGTCGAGCTGCAGGGTTGAAGCTGGTAGATCGAAATTGCAGTGTTGAAGTTGGTTAGAGTAGAATCAAGGAAAGACTTGTTGGAAGGGCTGACTTGGTACTTGGAGAAGGACTTGATCTAGTGATTGAGTCTTTATTGTCTCATTGGAAGGAGATTCTATAAGAAGAGAAGAGTTTACAAGGTTTTCCCCTTGGAGGGGTTTATCCCTGGTTGAGAGCCTAATTTTTTGTGTCCTTGTTGTTACTATTTCATTATTGACATTTGTTTTATGAAAATATCTAACTAAAGAGTAGGAGCAGATTAACTAAGTTCACAAGAAAATATCAAGGTTAAGGAAAGTTGATTTAAAAGCTAACACTTTGAATTTTCTAACATGGTATTAGAGCTAAGGTGAACTAGAAGGAAACTGGAAGGATACAAGAAGTAGAAATCTTGTTAACCTAGAAGAAGGGTTTGCTTGTTAAGGATGATCATTTGTGAAAGACCTACAAATTTGGAAGGACGGTTTATACATTGAAGAAGATCAAGGTTACATCAATCTCTCATCAAATGAAGGGTTGAGAGGGAGATTACAAGGAAGGTTGTCTCTTGATAGAAGGAAATATATATAAAGGCTCATTGGGAGGCATCTTTGAAGGATTCATGAAAAGGATATTGGAAGTTGTTGTTGGAGGAATCCTAGGAAACATCTTTCAAGGACATTGTTTAAGGTTCTTCAAAGGTCTTGAGGGCATCAAGAAAGGTTGAAGACATCATCAAGGAAGAGGAAAATATTGGTTATCAATGAACCAAGCAAAGACAACATAAAAGAACTAGAAAAGTACAAGAAAGGGGGAGTAAGGACATAAAGAATCATATTTGCATCAATAAAGGATCCTCTTGTTCCATTTGTTGCAAATTTGAAAACTTCCAAGGATATGTATGATAAGCTAGTGAACTTGTGCTTTGTAAGTACATCGAGACAAAAGATGTCTTTGTAGAAGAAATTTTACAAGATGAAGAAGTCAAAGGATTAGGACACGTCATCCTTTCTAATGAATATATCTCAATTAAGATATCACTTGAAAGGGCTGGGGAGACTATTTCTGACTCGGAAATGACCATCTGTGTACTAAGTGCATTGCCACCGGAGTGGAGCAACTTTGCAACCAACATCTACTCCAAGAAAGATTCAACTCCATTTGATGAGTTGTGGGCACAATGCATTTTGGAGGAATCCAAGATCAATGTGAAAGATGACATTGGATCGGGTGAACAATCTAATCCTATCTAGCTCGAATCAAAAAGATGAAGAAGGGGAAGTTTGGAAAGTCCAAGAGGAAAGATATGTCCAAGGTTCAATGCTTCAAGTGCAATGAGTATGGACATTATAAGAGGGATTTTCCTAGTCTATATAAAAAAAAAGAGAAAGGAAAGAAGTGAAGCTCACATAGTTGAGGAAGTAAGTGAATCTGAGAAGAAGGAGAAGAAATAAGAAGTGAAATATCTCTGCTATTAGAGGGGGCATATTGTTTGCCAGGTTTTTTGTAAAAAATGGTCTTTCCTTTAGATGAGCTTGAATTATTGTTTTCTTTAGAATAATCTTGATTTTTTCATAATATCATAGAGATAAGCATGTGATAGTAGCATATGTAGAATATATTTGGTTAAGTTGCTTTGTAGAAATCATCTAGTCTTTAAGAAGATAGATAGACCACTTTGCATATTGTTCATCGAGGCATTATCTAACATTATGTTAAAGGTAGTCATCTTGCTTAGGTGGATCATTATGTTCTTGGAATAACCATCACTTTGGAAGGTTCTTGGGAGAAGTATTATGACAAGACCAGTATACATTCCATGTAATGTGTAAACAATACTTTTGAGGGATGAAGGAATGCAATGGGTCAGCTTGTAGGCTCATTGTGAGATATACATAGCTAGATGGTGGAATAAGAAGCATATGAATACACATTGGAAGTGATTCTTGGATAAGATTCATGTGCAAATAATCTTGTAACATGCTTTGTATGATTATGTGATGTTCTAAAGAAAATAATCTGACTTAATCAAGGATATATAAATAATTAAGACATTCTATAGACTAGAATAATGATTAACATCCAAGATAATCTCTAGAAGAAAAATTTGTAACTTGGTAATCAAGTTCGATCCTTGGGCACTCTGATGCATGAAGGAAGATTAGAATGGATATGGACCTTGAGGATGTTGATGTTTGGACAAGAAAGTAATCATGGTGAGGTAAGTATGGATTTAATTATTGTTGGTTATCTGATTAACATATTATTTTGCCACCTCGAAGAATGTTGCAGGAATACATGATGAAAGTTGAGGCAAGTTCAACTATATGAATATAAATGTATGAAGAATGTTGAGGGAAGCTCAATATCAGGTACTTGGAAACTGCAAAATTCAAGATGTGTCCATATTGTGATTGAAAGGTAGTAGGGCGTGAAGATAACTTGAAGTTAAAAGAGGATCACTTTCATGAAGAAGCTATGATCAAGCTTGAATTTTGTGAAGGCTCATTATAATGCCTTCATTTATGATGTCAAATATGAAATTCATGAGAAAATGACCTAGATATTGTCACAAGATTGAAGAGTGAATATGGCTCCATGATACCTCAAAAGGAAGCATGCTCGATATGATGAGATGGAGAGAAAAGAGGGAGCGAGGAAAATATTGAGAATTGGTAGCTGATATTCTTATAAAGACAAGATATAAGGATTGTGTAGTTGACTTCCCAAATAAAAAGGAATTCTGGAATCTCCTTTGGATTTGAGAGGGAGCAAAGGAGTGTCCTTGAATAGGAGCAAGATTATATTCCTTAGTTAAGAAGGAATAGGGATATCCTCTCTGGTTTAGAGAGAGTGATGTTATACATCACATGTGCACTCTCTTCTTCAGGTGATGGAGAGATAATGGTGGAGGATTGCATAATAATCTATGGTTTCCTTGAGGATAAAGCATCCAAGAAAGGAAAGGGATTGACATGCTTTGAGTAAGGGACAAGTATCCAATATAAGAGTGGTTGTAGAGGACCAATATTCTTTGAGGATTCAGGATTATAGATCCAAGATAATAATGATCCTAAAAGGACATATCTTGTGAACATCCAGATGGGGTATGTGCCTTGAAGAGATAGTGCAGTATCACACATAAATCCTCCTAGAATAATGTTATTGAATGAAATAAGATCTTGTCTAGGTAGGCCTCAGAGAAAATAATGGCGATGCTTTCAGTGTGACTTATCAATCCAAATATTCTGATGAGAAATCTTCCATGTGAGAATGATGTTGTACTGGTCATACAATTATGAATACCTCCCTAGTTAAGAGGGAGTGTTGAAAATGTAACTAGTTTTAGTCTTCATAATTTGTGTACTCATTTCAATATGTATCCTATGTAACAAACAAAAGAAGGAAAGAAAAATATATTATTTTAAAGCATGGGTTTCATGCTCATTATTGATGGTCTTCTAGGTTAAAGCAATTTCTTCATGCTTCTAGGGTTTGTTAGGTCTTAGGATTTAAAGTGGTAGGGATTTGGAATTAAATTTAAATTCCCTCGACATGTTACTCATGTGGGAAGTGGGAGGTACATCCGGAGCCAAAACTGGGAAGTACACAATTTTTTTTCCATGGGACACAACACAATTCTCTAAGGCTGAATGTTGTAGTTGTTGGTGGTGCTACCATGTTCTTAGCTTCTATGTTCTTATCGACTCTAGCAAAGTGGGATAGTGGAAGCATGGTAAAATTTTATCTCTTTTCCCTTGATGTATTTCATTACATGGCTTTGAGTTTCTATGGTTTTTTCCTAGTGGGAACTTTTTAAATGTGGTGCACTAGATCTCACTCTTTGATGTTTTTTTGGCTCAAGGGTGTTTTTGTTCGAAGGTGGTTATTTATGTTTACGGTGTATGAAACATCATGTGCTTATTAGCTTGGGTTTCCCAATATTCTTTGTACCTATGAACTTGTCCTATATTTTGGTTGGTTAAATTTCTTCTCAACCTAGGTCTATTGTGGGACAATTGTCTAGCTCAATTTTTTCTTTTTTGGGATAATATGTTGGAAATGAATGTGTATCCATAAGAGTGCTATGGGAAGAGGCCAACAAGAAAGGTTGTGCGCTTAGGCCTAAGCTCAGGAAGACACAACCATTTTTCACTATGTTACTTCTAATATCCATGAGGAAATTTGCAAGCTCGAAACCCTCACCACTAGTGATCGCCAGGAATACTTGGTCTTAGAGATCATAGAGGAAGTAGTCAATTAGGTTCTCGAACCTAGTCATGCCAGGGGGAGATAGATTATGTCACCCTCCATTGGCAATTGAAAACTCTTTTGGGAAGACTTTCAAAAGAGAAACATAAATACCGAAATGATATAATCTCTTCCTTAAACGAGATTAAGAGGATGCAGTGACATCAACACTCTTGTTTGGCAAGCTTGAATGCTCAAATGGGGCATGTGGAAAGCCATCTTCAGTAAAATCTCAAGCCCTCTGCCCTTACCGGTACTAGTTCTCAAGACCATGATCCAATGACTTCCTCCGAATCTTCATCACTTGACATGATCTACGTTAGTTTTTTTTAATTCTCTATGTTACTTAGTTTCTATTTTTTATAGTTGTTTTCAACAAGAGACACTTTATTTTGAAACTTATTATCAAATTATCAATCAATAGATTTTGGTTTCCCCTCGTGGAAGATTGAGACTCATAATAACATGAATTGTGGTGAAATGTGACGTCTGGGATGATGTAATGTGAATTTTTGAAGCAATACAAATTAACTTACAAAAGAAAAAGAAAATTATATATAATATTTCTTTTTCATTTTAATTTTGATAATTATAAATTCATAGTCTAACTATTCTACATTTTGGAGATTTTTAGGATACATTTTTTGGTGAAATTTTCCCCAATTTGTTGGAATTGCCACTTTGATATGTGAACTCTGCACAATAGGAGTGCTTAAGAGGTATAATCCATTTATGCATTAAATTTTTTTATTATTTTAAATAATAATAAAAAATGTAACCAAAATTTTTTTTGTTAGACCAAAAACTCTAAGACATTGAATAATTAAACAACACATACATACATACATATATATATATATATATATATATATATATATATATATATTCTAGAGGAACCTAGCAAACATGTAGTTGTGTGCTTGACATATAGCTATTAATAGGCCTCGGGTAACTACTAGTAGACCTCAAGAGTCTATAGTTTGTCTTCCTCTTTGTAAACAGCCACAATCGAGGAATTTGAGCTTTAGTTTTTTCAGCATACAATACTTCCATCACCAATTAAACTACCTTTAAAATTTTAATATATTACAATAACATTTTAAGAAATCAATAAAGTGATATAAATTCTTAGATTCCTCTCATAAATGTCATAAATTTTATATTTAAATAAATTTGTATATAAAAAGAATGAAATTCTATAAACATGCTAAATAGATTAATAGTAATTTTTATTTTATTTTATAGGTAAGGTAAAGTTTAATGTTCATTAGAGTTGTGAGTGGAGGTGACTCGAATTATTGGTCAATCGAATAAGTTTTTATGGCAGCGTCATTTAATTATTAAAATATTAAATATTTTTTATTTTTTTTGTGATATAATTTTTAATAAAATGTGTGACATAATGTTGGACTTTTTACATGATTTCTGATTTTTGGTTTACTTGTTTCTCTGTAGAATTATGCCTGCTATTTGTTAGCATGTTTGCATATTGGTTGATGATCAAATGAACTGATACATTATATATATTTGTTGAAAGGGTGGTTGTAAATTTTAATTGTCTAAAATGTATGTTTGAATGGATAAAAAGATTTAGGTGCGGGGCACTTTAATTTATCAGATTATACAACATAAATTTGGTTTTATTATTGCATGAAAAAATGATCTGCCTACAAGGGATAATATCACCAGCATTATAGAATGTTCTTTTTGAGATATTTTAATTCTCCCAAAAATCACTTCCATCTTCAACTCCTCTCCTTAAGATTCAAACTTAAAACACAAAAATTAAACCCCACACAAACCAATTGATACACCTCATAGATTAAAAAAAGAAATTAATATATCTCTTAGATTTAAAAAAATACTTGACAATATTATATCTCCTCGTGATGTGCACTGTGTTCTTCGTTTTCATGAACCTATTGAAATGAACCTACTGATAATAAAAGAGCATGGAAAACCAAAATATTTTATAGTATTGTATGTCCTCGTGATGTGCACAATGCTCTTTATTTTCATGAACCTACTGATAATAAAAAGTGATAAAAAATGGAAAGTCAAGTTAGAAAGAACTTACAATATGAAACTAGCATCTCATAGGTGAGGCAAGCTACACCTGGAGACTACCCAAGCAGTACCATTCCATTCCATTTATCATAAAAATCAGAAATAAATAAGATTACATTCAATTTAAGGATATCAAAACTATCTCCTAGAAAATAGGAACGAAGTCTAAACTAAGACACACACAACCGTGAAACAACGTTTCTCCATTAATTTTAACTATCCCCCTTTATAGAGAAAGGATTCATTTTCACACCTAACATCTCCCTAAACAATTCAAATTTGATCTTCCCAAGAGGCTTGGTGAAGATATCAACTGTGTTTTCACAAGCGTTACAATATTCAAGAAAAAACTCTTTGGATTGAACCTTTTCTCTAACAAAATTAAATTGAATATCAATTTGTTTTGTGTTTTTATGAAAAACATGATTATTATCCAGCTTGATTGTGTTAGTGTCAGTCTGGTCATACTGCCATCAATGATCAAATTTACTCTTTTGCATCTGCATATTAGGAGTCCCATACCAATTTTCATCATTCTGTTAGGTCATGGATTCATTGATGGTAGTGGCCTGTCATCAATTTTCCCTCATGTAAAACTTTCTTATTCCCCTCTCTATGGTGTTCAGTCATGATTCACTCTTACTCCCAATTCATATTATTAGGTCATAGGGTTGGTCTCATTAGGTTCTATGGTTTCATTTTGGTCAAATTTATGAGTTAAGTGTCAATAAATATCAGTAAAGTCATGACGGGGTCAAATAAACTCTAATTCATAGCATTCAGGAAAATCAAAGAAATATTTTATTGAACTTGATGTAATTTTCACCTCAAAACCATGTTTTGAGGTGAAAACATGGTACTTTGCCTTTATTATCATTTATTATGTAATTTTATGTCTTCATATGTAATAAGTTGCACTTCAGAAGCTGTTATCTTCACAAAGCCACCTCCCTGCCCTTCAAAGGTGTTTTCCACAACATTTTCAATATAAGATCATGTTCTAAGTATGTCCATCAGAAAGATCCCGGAAAGAGCTTTCCAACGGTATATTATACTCTCAAAATTGACACCTGGATTGCAAAATATGCCTAAGTGAATTAAAGCCACTCAAAAGCCTAAACACCCCCCTTTTCCTCATTTTTCCCTTAAAATTTATAACATAACTTTGAATTTTTTTATAAAACCCTTCCCTTCTCTTCCGATCGCAACATTCAAATGTGACCTCCGATTAACCTCCCCTGATTCGATCGCAATCGCACTATACAAATTGTGCATCCCTATTGACCCTTCCGATTACAAAAACTCTGATGCGATTGATCCCACCCGATCACATCCGGACCATTGATCTGATCAACGATCCGACGGCCCACAAATCATTGCTCCATCGCAATCGCATTCCCCGCCGCTATGTGTTAAACCCTTCTCGCCTCCGATTGCAATTGCGATTGCTTGGGTCCCACCATTAAACCTTTTGCCCTGCTTCATGAAAAAAGGGTTTTTCCTTTTGTGAAGTGTGAAAATTCATTTTTAAAACATTTCTTAAAGTGTTCTATCGCATTGCAAATCTTTAAATGCGTTACCCCGCTATGTGTTAACCTCGTTCCCCATCCGATTGCGATTGCGATTCCCCTTTGGGCCCCACTTAAATCTTCCGCCCTTATCAAAGGAAAATGGGTTTTTCCCTATGTAAAGCCCAATATTTCATTCATTTGGGTTTTATAAAGACTTCTCCCCCATCGCTTATCCCCAATCGTAATCAGCGAAATCCTATTGTGTAATACACCCGCCTCAATTCCCGATTGCGATTGCGATTGTTCTCCCGGTCCCAACTAAAGCCCTCCGCTCTTTCAATGAAAAATCATTCTTTCCTTTGTAAAAGTGCAAAATAATTTTTATTTGTTTTAAAAGGAATCCCTTATGACCCCCTCGACTTTCCTCTCAGCTATTCCAATCGCATCGCAAGTTTTATGCCTCGATCCCCGATTGCGATTGCGATTGCACCGCTTCCCCTTACACACTAATCGCAATCGAAAGTTTCATTCGCATCTCTCCTTGTGTGATACTCATTCCCCTCTTCCGATTGAGATTGCGATTCGAGCCCACATCCCTTCCCCTTCGCTCTCTTTCATTCAAAAGGGGATTTTTCCTTCATTTAAGGCATAATTTCATTTTTATGATTTCAAAGGCATTTTCTTCAAAGTCGATTTTCTTCAAAGGATAAAGATAAAGAATAATAGTCAAAGGCCGAGAGCTAATTATGAAGCACAGAGAATCATTTCATTTTGTCTTCTCCTCGGTTTAAATCAAATGTAACAACAAACGTTCCAGATGTTCAAAAATGTATTGTTGTTCCTTGTTTTCAGGGGCAGATAGTTGGTCCTCTTCCTATGATTTGATTTCAGTTTCCGAGCTGGTAAAACAACTCATTCTTATATGGATATGCTTCCCTTATTTCTGTCTATTTAATGTAACTTTCAATCATTTTGTAAATGGAATAAGTACGGGGAATAGTGTGGAATTAGTGGGAAATCAAGGAGGACGCTCTCCGCTCCATTGTAATAGTTGGACATGGAATTAATAAAGATATGCAGCTCTGATTTGTGGGATCCATGTGGTATGAATTTTAGCATTTTTTCTTTCCTTTGTGTTCATCTATAAATTTTTTATGTTCACCATTCATTCATAAACATTTCTGGTTGAATGCTTTCAAGATAGATAGGTAGAATCCATTTTTAAATGCTCTGCCTTGGGAAATCATTCAATATTCTATGTTTTCTTCTGTTTGAAAAGGATCCATCTCTTATGCCCTTTTCAGCTCCTCACCAGTCTTACCATCCCATCATTATTTAAATTTAATTTATGAAATTCCTGCCTACCTTGCCCCATGAAATACCCTGTATCTCTGATTTAATTCCCCCGACTCAAAACTGCCCCATCTGTTCCATACAACCCTGAAATTTTTATAAAAAACATATCCCATTATTATAACTAGCCTAAAATCAATTTGTATTTACACTTTATTAAATATATTTTTACGGAGAGAGCCCTCTCCTGACCTTGAAGGGCTAGCTACAAGGCTGAGCGTGGTTTGAGGTTACCCTGATTTGCCTTATTCAGCCTGAGGTCCAAGTTAGGTGTTAACAGATTGAACTTTGGTTGTCACATTTAATCACTGTAACATCCTTTTTCTCTTCTCCTGCATCATGAATAATTCTTCTCAACCAAATTGCTTCACAAATGGCTGCACATACAACTTGATACTCTACTTTTGTTGATGATAAAGATATAGAACTCTGATTTTTAATACTCCAAGAAATGACCCCATACTCAATATTGAAAGCATACCCAGTTATAGATCTTCTATCGTCCAAATTTCTAACCCAATCTAAATCTGAATAGCTTGATAGTTTAACATCAAAAGAATCAATATATTTAATGCCAAAATTTATGGTTCCTTGAAGATACCTTAGGACACCTTTTGCTGCCACCCAATGATTTTCAAGAGGTTTTTTCATAAACTGACTCAACACAATGACTGAATATGCTAAGTCAGGTTTGGTTGTAGTTAAATAAATCAAAATTCCAACCAGTTGTCTGTACAATGTAGCATCCACCTCTTTAGAACCATCATCACTTTGAAATTTAACATTATGTTGTATCGGTATTGAAGAAAATTTACACTGATCCTTTTTTAATTTCTTCAACAATTCCCTTACATACTTTCCTTGAGTAACATAATTTTCACCATAATCCCTCCATACTTCAAGACCAAAACAATAATTCAGTTCTCCAAGGTCCTTCATTTCAAATACCTGTGACATCTGCACTTTAATTTATTCAACCAATTCATCAGAATTTCCAGTAACAATTAAATGATGAACATATAAGGAAATCAACATAATCTTCCCCTTTGAATCAAATGTGGTATACAAATTTGGATCATTTTTACTTCTCTCATAACCATGTTGTAAGAAGGAAGAGTCTATTTTCTCATACCAAGATCTGGGAGCCTATTTCATCCCTTAGAATACCTTCTTTAATTGACATACCAATTATGCCTACCCCTTTTTAATTAACCCTTCAGGTTTTGTTAAATATACTTCTTCCTTCAAATATCCATTTAGAAAAGTAGATTTTACATCTAGCTGGTGTAAGCTCCAATGGTACTTTGTAGCTAGAGCTATTAACATCCTAATAGTGTTTAACTTAGATACACGAGCAAAAGTATCCTCATAATCAATCCCTTATTTTCATGAGTACCCTTTGGCCACCAACCTAGCTTTATACTTGTTTACACTACCATATGCTTTGAACTTAGGTTTATATAGCCATTTACAACCTATGGGATCTTTTCCTTTTGGCAGTTCAACTAATTTCCAGATTTTATTTTTAATTATGGACTCATACTCTTCTTTCATAGTTGACCTCCACTCATCATACTGATTTTCTTCATTATAATTCATGGGCTTAAAAACATTTAAAACACTATTCATAAGTGTTTCGGGAAATAACTCCCTAGAGGTTTGTTGGGTCAAAACCTCCACAGATCAGGGCATGCTATTCAAGAAGGACTCACACAACCACACTTGTATGCTAAAAACTAGATAAGATCGATATTAGAACTCACCCGTAATCCTACGTTTGATGTAGATCCCGCGGGGTCCAAACCCGCAGCAACCCTTCTTCCTCTTCAACCTGAAAACCAAGAAAGAACATGCACGAAAATCTAGTTGTACAGCATATATTTATCCTAAATGTCAGTGAAATCCATGTGAAACATCATGTAAACAATAATAAATGCTTAAATAATAATCTTTTCACATATGCAATAGGAAATTAACACGTAGAATTTCGGGAACAAGATGGTTCTTCTTCATTACGAACAACATGTACGGTAATAAAAAGTGGAGAGATCACACAAGATCCTTCCACGATCTTCGAACGACCATCGTACGGATCGATCCCGCCCTTGCCTCGCTAGGATACTTTCAGACTTTTGCGCACACGAGATGACATATAAGGCGGTAGATATCTCCGGAAACGGAGTTTTCTGTAAAAATACGAGAAAGTGTAGGAGGCACGAAATCGAGACTTGAATTGGGATTCCAACGAGAGTATAATATCTATAATTTCTCTCTCCCTTAGGCCATGGACATGAGGGGCTTTTATACTCCCTCAAAGTAGTTTCAATCAGTTGGAAACAGTTGGCCACGTGCTGGGGTGGTTGAACTACTGGAGTAACCATCAACCCAGCCCAAAAATAGGGAATTTTTATATACAGTCTGTGGGAATGGGTTCCCAAGGCCAAAGAGACAAGCATGAATCACATGAGGGTGAAAAATGATGATATAACATATGCCCCCTAATATATGAGGTTAGAAGGGGTACATGATGGCCGAAATGTATTATGCACATAGAAAGAACTTCGCAAGGAAAAGAGAGGACTTCACCAGATTTCAGCCTGCCAAAAACCAATGAAAGAAAACAGAGAGTCAACTCATGCTGAGGTGGGCATACCCATGCTCAGTCAAAAATATATCATATAGAAAGTACATGATAAATCCAGAATGTATACAAGTATAGCTGAACTGAAAGTACATAATGAATCATCTGAGCAGGGCCCGGAAGTACAAGTCGAAATCAATGTCCAAATATCACATATAGAAAGCTGATCAATAATGCTGAAACTGGATGTCTGATCATAAAAGTGACTAAATCTCCAAGTACCAAATCATAAGGGGTGGAACACATGGTACAATCACGCAACTCGGGAGCTAACATATAAGATGCTGCTGTACTGACACTGCAACATATAAGGGTGGACGGCATCACTGGCAGAAACTGAATGGACTGTCAAAAGTGAACCGAAAAATACTGATGCAACCCAAGGTCTTCACCAATCTCGACGGCACAATTCTACACAATGGGAATAAATGAGCTGAAGTCGACCATGTGAGAAATCGTTGGATTACCGGTCAATAATGTAAACCGTTAACCAACACGAGACAACCCACCAATAATGAAAATGAGTGTCAAGGTGCCCCAGTACAATCTAACAAGTGCGAATGAATGATTTGAAGTCGAACACTTGGAAGAATCTACCAATCAGGAGGCAATGATGAATCCCCACTGTCGATAGCGAAGAGTCTACCACTGATGACTGCAAACCCTAAGGTACTGACAAAAAGACTCTAGACCTTATTCCCAGAGCAATGAGTCGGAGTCGATGGGAAAAGATCTGCTAAAAGGAAGGCATTAAGGCATCCCACATGATCCCGATGCGAGGTAACCGTGACCAAAATTTAAAAGGTGTGGGATGAAGCAAAGTACGACAAACCAAGCCGTAGTATGTTTCGGAAACATGCCTGATATCATTGGTGCCACAGGAAGAAACCCTGAACCAACCAATAATAGTGACACGGCGGGAATGTCCGCCGTCGGGTGAATGGTAGTCTGTGCCGAATCCCAAGTGTGATAATGTGTGCTGACGTCGAACACAGGGGAAACCACTCAGTCAAAGACCCATGATGATGATCAAATGCTGAGCACAAGGTCACCTCTCAATGATGGAAATAGGGCCAGGGTAAAACAAGTTTTACTCTCGAGCGATGTGTGGCGAAGTCGATGAGGCAAGCCACTGACGAAAGTCGTGGGGACCTCCAAACTGGCACGGCCGACAAAAACATCGATGTGATGAGACAGATGCGACAAGACCGGAAGGCAGGTTGAATAATAAGGTCCAAGAGACACGCGAGAATGGCGAGCTGCGGTTAAAATTCCCTTGAACAAAAGCATGACTCGTGATGACCATGGCAGTAAAAAGTGACACTGTATAAGTCTGTTATGCAAGAGGCGAAAACAAACTCTCCATATGATTGGAAGAGATAGCCAACCGGGGGAGAACTAACCAGTGAAACAAGGCAAGGGCTGAACCTAGGTCAAAACTAAAACCATCCCAAATGAAGGAAATATATAAGTGTGCTTTCTTGAGCGACAAACTAACAACACATAGCACTTATTAATTACGAGGTTATCTCGTTCTTAAACTCTTTTTGTTATATTTGATTTTTTTTTGTCTTTTTCATATAATAAGCCTGAAAAAGAATAAAAGAATGCTACGGTACAATGGATAAACAAATGTATGAAAACGGATACTGCTAGTTCTGGGATAGGAACAATCCGCACTCGATACGAGGTGGCGAGGGCGGTAGCGATACTCAGAGGAATGTTCCATCCATGGGTAAAAGGGTGTCAAGTCGCGATAGCTAAGTGCATGCAATGGTTAACTTGTACAGATAGTCAAGGTCAAAAGTTGGCTTAAAGATCGAGTCCAAAATGAAGCCGGCTAAAGGCCAGGATAAACAAGTAGCCAATATGCAATGCAGTAATACAAATCAACAACACCAGGGAGCCTCTAGGGTAATAGATGTTGGTCGCTTTAATTGTTTTCACAATTCAAGCTCCACATAAATTGTCAACCCGAGGAAGTCTGTTTATTCCAAAGACAATCACGCACTGGATATGCTCAATTTCAAAAGCAAAAACAATGTTGTAGTAAAAAGCCACGCAATTATCAATCATACAAATCTAATTATTCACACCCTGTTTAATTAAAGCTGAAGTCAATTATGTTATAGCAGAAGTAATTCCTAGGTTGCAGTTTAGAATCCAAATAAAGGGAAATCAATCTGCAGGAAAGGAAACCAATCAACCATAACAGGAACAAGACCCTATTCCTTTAAATAGGAACTTCAGCACCTGCTGCCTGACACTAATCACTCTGTAGAAAAGATAACTCAAGAGAGCAGGACCCTATTCCCATGAACAGGAACCTTCAGCACCTGTCTCCTGTTTCTAATCACACTGCAGGAAAAGAAAGGTAATTAATGGAAACAGGACCCTATTCCTTTATACAGGAACCTTCAGCACCTGCTTCCCAGCATTATACATTCAAACAAATAACAGAAACAGATCTCTCGACTTCTTAAGAATGAATGTACTGAACTCATGCAGTGTTAAGGAAACAGAATACTCAATAAACTACAGAACTGTGTAACTGGTGTCTCAGCAACAGAATTAAAGTAAAGTGCAAACAGCATAAAGAAATTAAACAAACTACAGGGACAATCGGGTGAATCTTGTGAGGAAGGCGGGCCCTTTCCTTCTCACAAGATTCCCCAGGAAAGGATTAAATTGGAGCGCTCAAAAGGAAATTTTATTCATCTGTCAAAAGAAATGATACATTACAAATGGAGTCTAGCTCCAGTCTCCCAAACACAATGTTCTCCTGTAGCTTTCAAACTCGAACTCTAATCCCCCTCTAATGATGATGTCTCCTCTTTTTAAAGAGGAGACATCTCTTACAATTACATGAGAGCAAATCTACATTTATCCCGAATCTGTTCTTCTTTCTTAAAACAGGCTATTATGTTCTTCCATAAAAAGATATTGTTACAACAGATACAAAAAGAGTACTATCTTCAGAATAATCCGTGTAACCACGTCTTCATGTTGTTGCCATTGTTCCACAAAATGCTCTTCCAGAATCGCAAATTACGAATAGTGGCGGAATTTGCGTGCCTGCTGGTTGTTTCAGCAACGGAGTCGATTGTTTCAGCAACGGAGTCGACTGTTTCAGCAACGAAGTTTGACTGTTTCAGCAACGGCTGATTGTTCCAGCACAACATATAACTTATCTGCGATATTTTAGACTTATGTTAGCAACAATCTACTTCGATTAATGATAAAATATAAGAGTAATATGGAATTATATGTAAACAGATAAAACATATAATAAAGAAGAGGATTTTATATACCTTGGGACAAAGTAAATGAAAATGATGATGGAGTCCTTTTTAAACATGGTTATAAAAGGTAAGGTGGTGTCAAAATATATAGTAAAAATGATACATAGTGAGGTCCTAACATCCCCCCCAGCTGAAAATGTTGCATGTCCTCAGGCAACTCCTAGTCTGAGTCAGAGTCTGAGTATTGACTTTGTGCATGCAAGTTGCTCAAGCAGTAGCTGGAGAAGGTGGCTTCTATCGGAGCTCAGAATCCTCTGTTGTTCTGCAATTTCTGCCATGCTACAGCTTCATCTCTACCAGCCAATTGGTAGTGACACTGATATTTCTCTGAAGGCAGCCATAGAATTGGAAATTGAAAACGGTAACCAATCCAGTTTTCTCCACAATGCCGAATACATCTGATATAATTAGGTACCCTGGAAAGTGCAACTTGAAGATTATCAGGGCTAAAAGGGTGATAGTCTTGCCTTTCCTTACATGACTGCTGCCAAAACATAGTGTTGGCCTTCAATGCAGCAGCCTCCTTTACTCTGATTTGCTGTTAACACTTTAAAAGTGTTGAAGCCTGTAGTTGTTGCATGTACCTATGCATTCCTGTCTTCTGTAAGAATTGGTGATATTGTGCTACAAACATGGCTGGACTTAAAGGTTCCGGTCTAATCCAAAGGAGCCTATTCTCCTCATTATGACTACTTGCAATAAACGCAGTTTGCCAGGTGAGCTGATTAGCCAAAAATGAAACAAATGCCCTTATTTGTACATCACCTGAAATTGGAGTGAGATTGACTCTTCTATTCTCAGGTATGGCCTCGTTATGGAGATAAAGTTCACACAACAAATGTTGGTCAGTTTCAGGGGCCTCAGCAAAAGTCTTAACAAATTGTTCCGCAGTTAGAAATTCATGAGGTCTGCCATCCTTTATTGCCTTCAATTGAAAATAAACCAAACGTTCAGAAAGGAAGAGAGAGTAATTTACAGAGGGTTTTCGGGTGGCCATCAACTTTTGCACTAATGAAAACATCAAAACCATTTTTTCCTTTGATTCCTTGACTTCCTTCTTGGAATCCCTGAGCTGTTGCAATGTCTGTTCCCAACTATCCCAGTTGGCATACATGTGATTCTGCCATGCTAACTTATGCTGCTGTAATATTTTATCTTGCTCTACAGCATATTGTTTCTTCCATTTTTTCATAAGTTCTAATTGATTCCATGGCAGGGTCTGTGTCCCGGCATTAGAAGTACTGGGTTGGGGCATTGTTTGAGTGGCTGAGCTAACTAGCTCAGGGCAAGATATATGTGGTTGGGGTACTATCTGAGTGGCTGAGCTGACTAGCACAGGGCAAGATATCTATGGTTTAGTTTATTTTTCTAAGCTTTTTGAGAGCCCTACTGGTTCTTGTGGAGCAGTAGGGCATTCTTCTTTTATTGCAACTGATGTAGATGCCTCAGATACCTGAATTTTGACTACTTTGTACCCTGCCTGCTGGTAAATATTACCACACTCATGGCACATGTATTCTCTGCATGGTTCCTTATTTTGTGCTGATGTTGTGTGTGCTAGCATGTAGAGGTTCAATTCTCTATCAAAGGCTTCTCGTGCCATGGTTAATTCATTCTTATAGGCTTCTAGTTCAGACTTCAAAAACTCATTTTCCTCCAATAAGGATGCCATAGTTTGTGAACCCTATGTGCTAGTCGATTCTACTGGGGTTGCCTGCTGATCCACAGTTGTAGCTGGTTCTTGTGGAGCAACTACAGCTGGTTTCCCTGTATTATCATGCTTGGTGTATGATTCTTGTACCACAGTGGTTGGTTCTTGTGTTTCAGCCTCTGGGTAAGTGACTGGTTCTTGTGTGACAGTCACTGTTTGAGCCATAAACGATGTTGTATTATTCCGGGACACTGGTTCTTGTGTGGCAGTGCCACCGGATGAGACGGGTTGGGGAATTTGAAATGGGGGCGAGGAGTGAAGTTTTAACAGAATAGTGGCGGGGTCAGGGAAAATGGGAGTAACTCCTATTTCAACAGTCATTTTCATTTTCCTTTTTGGTAGGAAAGCAGAGAAGTCATTGTCTTTCCTTTTCTTTGTAGGGGAAGATTCTTTTCTGGGGGAAGGGCTTTCGGAAGAAGTGAAAATTTGGAATGTGGCCCTTGTTCGTCGTTTTGAGACAGAGACTGTTGGGGTTCTTCTCTTCCTTTTATGGGTAGGTGGGGATGGGGGTGAGTCATCGCTAGGGATAGGAATAGTGGGAAGGGGTGACTCTACTAAGTGGGACGAACTTGGGGTTGGGTCAACTGGCTCTGAGGATGGAATTACTGGGGAGTCTGGGATATCGTCCAGTTGCCCTTCAAAAGGACTCTCAGGATTTTCTTGGGAACTTCCGGCTTGTTGGGGGATTTGAGCCTGTTGGGGAATTTCGGCCTGCTGGGGAACGAGGAGTGGATTATTCAGAGGGGGGTTTTACTTAGAAAAACCCCTCTGAATTAATAATTGGCATAAACGGTGATGGGTAAGGGATAACAATGGGAATTTAGCCCGTCTGCAATAATAGGACATGTTTTTGATACAACCAAGCAAATAATAGGGAATATTAACTAATCGACCATTCCTTAAATGATTCATCAAAACGAAGTCGTGTTGATAGACTACCTGGTAACGCCCTTCGCATGTCAAGTAGTGCTTGATGAATTCTGCTACTGTTGGCCATGGTCGAGGAAGTGAATGCAGACTTACACCGTGGCCTTTAAGTTCAACTGGTTCATCTGGAAGAACAAAATCTTGTTGTGCACTTAAAATCACTTGCTTCCTACTGAACCAGCGAGTCTCGATAACCGGCAAACCTGAAACTTGAGCTATGTCCTCCTCTGTAACTGAAATGCAGACCCCTTGAACTACTGAATAATTCCCCTGAAGGTTCTGTGCGAACTCTAAAACTTGCTGCTGATCAAATTCTCCTAACCTTTCGAAGTATGCTGTCCATCCTACTTGTTGAAAAATTTGATAGGCCTCTGGGAACAATTGAAGAAGATTTATCGAACCAGGCTCGTGTCTGATAGCCGACCCTCCCATGGCTACTAGCTTGAGTTACATGCAGAGGCACCGAATACAGAAACACAGGCTTTGGTCAAGCTAGTTGTTGCAACAGAGGATGCAGAGTCTCAATGTCGGCGGAAATGGAATGAAGAATGACGGAGGATTGGTTGATGTGAAATGATTATTCAGTTTTCGAAATTCCCCCCCCCCTACGTATGGTGCAATGATGATTGAGCGTGTGGAGATTTAAATCATTATGAGCGAGATCCTCTCTTTAAAATATAATTTAACTGCATTACATTAAAACCACATACCTTACATTTTTACCTTTGGTTCAATAATTCGAAGTGTAGAGTGCTTCATAATGGCTTGATATTAATGGAAGAATCTGTAGATTTCTCTTAAATTTAGAACAGGAGCATAACAGGATCTGCTCAGTACTGAATAATTTTCACCCAAAGGATCTGAAGAGTAAAAGTGGAGAATTGAAAAGCTTGTATAGCAGAGAAAGAAATGATGTTTTAATGACGAAAAGATAAATGACAGGTTGCTGAAACTGGTGTTTCGGCAATGGAAAAATGAATGACATGTTGCTGAAACTGGTGTTTCAGCAACGGGAGAAATCAGGAAAATGGGATATAATGACTTGGGTTTAGGACAAGTGGGGGAATTATTTGATAAGGGATAATTTCAGCAGTAAGGGATAGGAAATACTAGCTGAAGGATGATATTTCAGGAATGGTAGAAGTGGGAAAAATGGAGAAAGGGAAATAATGTAGAAATGGAATGAAGGGATATTGCTAGGAAATGGGGTAAAATGAAGGGAACAAGCTTCTGTGACTGAAGCTTCAGATCTTCTTATGATGGATCTGTCCTCCTTAATGAGCTTTTCCAGAATCTGCAAAATTCAATTGTAATATGCCAACCCTTGACAGGGATTATTAGTTTTAAATCTAATCTAATCTAATACTAAAAAAACAGTGCAGAAAATTAAATGCTGTGAGGAGAAGAAGACTCCCCTAGAAAAAGATAATGAATATCAGTCATGCAAGCAGTCTTGAAATCCTCTTTAGAAACAGGGCGCTGGTATAAACGAAGCCTATGACCATTGACTAGTAGAGGTGTTTTAGAATCATCAATTGTTAGAAGTCTTACCGTTCCATTAGAAAAAACAACATCTACCTCATATGGTCCAAGCCAACGTGTACGTAGCTTACCCTGAAAATTTTCAAACCGAGAGTCATACAATAAGGCCCAATTACCTTTTTGGAACTGCTTGTGTTTGATAATTTTATCATGCCACTTCATTCTCTGTTGTTGAATCATGGTTGTTTGGTGAATGGCCTCTAATCTCTTTTCATCCAACTCAAGAAGCTGTTGCAACCTAGCTGTCTACACATAAGTCAAATCAAGATTAACAGCTAAAGCTCCCCGGTAGAAAGTCCCAATTAGACTTTCAACCGTTTGGAATAGGGATCCCGTCCGGGCTGTGGGTCCAGCTACCGCTTAAATGACTTTCTCTTTGGTCTCGAAGAACCTGATTAAATCTGCAGACATACACTCATTCACATGATACAGAATACATGACTGATGTATCAAACTGATATATAACACTGTGCGTAGCAAGGTAATGGAAAAAATGCATACACCCAGGAAATGTCGTTAGCAACACATCTATGGGGTAATGCATGCAAGATAATCTGACCACTAAAGAAACAGTTCTTTGTGGCAAGGATATCCCTTAACTTTCCGAAAGATGCAATGAGATGCTAATAAAATAGTTCATTAACATTCATTATAAGAATAAACGATAAACTTGAGCATCATCAAGCACAATCACAGATAGCTATGAAGTACGAATGATACTATTAAGAACACAGCTTCATTAATCATACGATATTCTGAAACTATACGCAGAATACACACAGTTTTGTCACAGCTAAATACATCATCCAACAAAGGGATTTTAACAAGTATCTGAATTTCATATGAGTAAGAGTATGACCCTTCAATTACAATGCAATATTGCTCTTCAGTTCACAAAAGAGAAACCACTGGCACTGTACCACACAGGGGTATTTATAGATTCAAGAAACACCCTTCAGGCTTTCCGACGCTTCGACTTCCCGATGGTTCAGCTTCCCTACGACCTTGGACGAACATGCGACCTGCGACTGGCGAAAAAAATTGCGACTTGCGACCCAGGTGCAGGTGCGACCTGCGACTCAGGCGTATGCGCGACCTGCGACCTGGGGGCGGTCGCGACCTGCGACCGAAAGAACTTAGCTATGGAGGGGGTCGTGTGATTGAGAGATCTGGAGCGTCAATTTTCTTCCCCTTGAGGAAATCTCGCCAGGTCTGGTAATCCGCTGCTATAGGGGAGACTAGAGGGGTTTCTTCTTTTAATCGATGCATACATTCCAGGGCATTCGGTATCAGAGTCTCCTTCTTCTGGGAAATTTGGATTGAGAGGGAGGCAAGCTTGGTATAGATTTGTACTGGAGTGACAAGCAACCGATTTAGGTTCTCTTGTGATGCCTCAAATTCTGGTGCGGCAGCAGCTTGTCTCACGGGTTGCAGAAAAGACTAAATTTCCTGATCTACCTGCTCCCAGTCTTTAGTTTCATCCAGTGCCCCTAACGACGGAATGTGATGAAGAGCATTCATGGAGTCTATACCACTGATCAGGTGATTATATGCAGACACCACTTTGTCCAAGTCTTTGGCCAGCTTGTCTTTGGACTGCATCTTCATCCGGATTTGTACTTTGGCGTCTTGTGTGTGACCCCAATCCTTCCTAGGCACATTTTCGGGAGCTTGCTGGTACTGCGCTATCCAGTTTATCATTTTGTCTAAAGCTACCGAGGCTTCCCTGAGCTGCTCATGCTTCTGTTTGGTTTCCGCTCGTGCCTCTGCCAACGGGGCCACTGTTTGTTTTAGGGTGAGCATTTCCCTATATACTTGCCTCATGGTCATTTCCAACACATCACACTCTTTCATGACCACCAGTGGGACCTCATTGACTTGGGAAGGCTTACCTTGGAGCTGTCGCATCTCACTCTCCAGTATTGATTTCTCCTGTTCCGCTGCTTTTAGCCTGTTTTGTAGGGAAATAATCTCCCTGCTCATTCTAGTGACATTTTCCTCTGTGGCCGCGGCAAAAGCGGTGCCTGCTGATGCTATCATTACCGGGTTGGTCTTGGTATCCAGGACGATGTCCTTTTCAGTGGCGACCGCAGATAAGGCGGGATGGCTTTGCGCCAAGGATTTTCTTCTCTCTTGTCGTATTTTGAAAGAGAATTGGTCAAATGTCAATCTAGTCAGGTCGAAGACCTCTTCCTCTTGATCCCCGGGAAAATCGTCACCAGGGAGGATACTTTTTGTGCCACTCGGAGGAATCTCCAGGGGAGATATGTCGATGTCATCTATTAGTTCATCCTCTTTATCCTGCGTTTGTCCTTTTCCTTCCTCCTTTTGTCGGCGCTCGGCTTCTGCCTTGTCATGTTCCTCCTTCTTCCTGTGTTCTGACTCTGCCTCTGCTTCTCTCTCAGCTTTTCTTTTTCTCTCTGCTGCGGCAGCTTGGTCTGCCTTCTTCGGCCATTCAGCTTTGTCAAGTTCTTCCTTAAGTGCTTGTTCTGTCGCCGCCTGTGCTTCCTTTTCCTGTCTTTCCTTTTCCTCGGCCTGTTTCCTTTTCCGCTCTGTCTTTGCATCTCTTCTACGTTTCTCTTCATCCTCCTTCATTTTCTTTTCCTCTTCCTTCTTGGCCTGGGCCTCTGCTCCTTTTAGCTGATCCGAGGTGTCAGGCCCTGTATTGGTCTGGGTTTTCTTATCCCGAGAAGAAGAAGAGCCTCCTAGTTTATGGCTCCTGTCTTCTAAATTTTGGTGATCCTCTTCTTCTCGGTCAGAGTCAATCCCCGGAGCTAGTTGCCTGTCTGCGTTGTACCAGTTTCTTTTCTCATCCTCCGCCGGGCGTTCGACATGCTGATAGCTCCATTTAAACTTGGCCCTCTTACAGTGCTCCGGAACTATCTTGACTGGGTCGTATGTTCGGTAATCCAGATTTCTAAAGTGATAACCTTTTACCTCCTCCCCTTGAGCCCCTACTTCTCTGAAGTCCTTGACTGTATAAGCACCGATGGTGAGGGGCAGAGAGGGCCAAGGTTTCTTCTTTCCTTTGGAGAGGACATTGGAGAAACCCGAGGTCATCTGGAAACATACCTCCTGCATAAGCACCTTGTCGGTAATAAACCTAGGCAGAGCATGTGGTACTTTGAGTGTGCCAAATACTCGAATGATTGTATATTCAGCGAAGGGAAACCAGTGCACCACCTGACCTAGTGTCTCCATTGCTCGCCAAGACATACAGGGGGTGTCTTGCCCAAATAGCTTCCCGTAAAGGGCGGGAATGAATATCTGAGAGATTTGCTCAATATCTGACTTGTACCTGGATTCCCAGAATACCTTGGTCTGCAAATGGATTGCTTGGGTTTGTTCGGAGTCGTAGTTATGTGGCCATCCCTCAAAATGCAGTCGGGCATTGACAGCATCTAATAGATATGAAGCCATATAAAATTCTGACGGCATTCCTTCATCTGGGGCTAAAGCCGAAGCCAAATTTGTTTGCATTGAGCCCATTAATATACCAGCCCAGTTGAAATGAGTGCCGTGCACCGTTACATATTCCATTATAGTTGCCCATGCGCCGTTGAAGGTGGTGGCATCCGAACGTCCATACAATCTGCAGAGCATGGCGGCGACTAACTTATACACTTTCCTTAGACCGGCCACCGGGTAATCCTGGTCTTTCTTGACTTTAAATTTGTCCGGTTCCGCCCACCATTTCCTGATTGTATCAACCACAGGTACTTCATGGGTAGAAGCCCATCTCGGGGTAAAGTTTTCCTCTGGTTGGGGCAGCGAGTAGTAGACCTGGGCGTCTGAGCCCTCCAACGTTGCGAAAGCTTTTCCTTTGCTATCTCGGATCAAGAACCTCCTGGGATCCGTTTTCTGTATGATCCAATCTAATATTTCTGGACACGGGAAGATGGTCGGATGTGCCCCTGCTAGATGTAGTTTGGATCTCTTGACCTTTAGGTATACTTCCCGGTCCGGGAGATCTTCTGGAAATTCATCTTCTGGTATAGCGAACTCGTGGTATACTTCATACCACCTAAGGCTGTCCCCCTTTGCGAAGGTGCAAAGGGTGTCTCTGTATATTGGTGGAGGAGATGTTTGCACGTCTGTGTCTGACTCTTCTTTCACCACCTTCTTACCTTTCTTTCGGGACACCAGGGGTGCCATGTCGATAGAGTCAGAGAGGACCGGTATCGTGTCTGCTCCAAATTCACCTGTTGCATTCAGGAAAGAATCCCAGGATGAGAAAGACATGATGATAATGGGCTAAATACAGTCTACACATGAAAAATTTAATTAGCAGTTCTCTTAGGGTCGCAGGGTCCCTGATTAACCAAAGAACTCACATGCGACCTCACGACCTTGCGACTAGGTCGCAGGGTCACAGAGTCGCTAACAGAGGATCGCGCGACTTTGCGACCTTGCGACCGGGTCGCTGGGTCGCAGGTCGCACTTGGGCCTGCCGGGGGTTTCGAGCGCGCGAGGCTTGGGGTTCATTTCTCTCCTAACGAGAAGCATACAAGGCTGGAAGGGGTCCAGGCTGCGGGTAGGACGAAGCCATGAGGGGCTGGACAAGAAAAAGTGACCCTGGGTTTAATGGTGATAACAGGAGAACAAAACAATATGAAAACCTCACAGAAAAACCCCACAGCCTCCCCAGCAGGTAATTAAGACAATGGGGAGGCTAGATTTGGGCAAGAAATGCTCATGAAGGAAACACAGAGAGGAAATAGCAACTTACCCGGAAGAAAACGCGCCAGTCGACCTGTCAGAGCAATTCCTAACTTTTCGCTGCAAGTGACAAATGCGACCTAGCGACCTACCCTTTTAAAAAAAGGTCGCACGTGCGAGCACTTAATGAGGTCGCAAGTTGGTTGAGTTTAGGAAAATTGCGACCTTGCGACCTAGCGACCCTAAGGTCACTGGGTCGCAAGGTCGCTGAGTCGCAGACTTTTTAAATTACCTCTCCTTGCGACCTGGCGACCTGGCGACCCCTAGGTCGCTGGGTCGCACAGGTCGCACGAGTCGCAAATTTCTTTAATTCCGAAAACCGCGACCTGGCGACCTGGCGAGCCTTAAGGTCGCGGGGTCGCATAGGTCGCATGGGTCGCAATTGTTTTAAAGTATGGTTTCGCGACTTAGCGACTTGCCTTCGAAAACTTTTACTTAGTTTTTTCTTTCTAGTTTCAAAGGGGGCTCCAAAAATCTTGAAGTGTGTGTTATTATTTTTTGTATTTTTGGAGGGTGTTGTAGAGGCTACAACAAATGGCGATTCACTAGATGAATTCAGAGTCTCTGCCGATGAAGGGTCGATGAGGGAGGAGGGAGGGGCCTAATACTAGCTTGTTCTTTTACCTCAGAGTTTACACCTTCCTTCCTTTGCCACCCTGCATAGTTGCCTGGCCTTTTGGCTTATTGGGTGCAGGTCAACCGGATTTTAATTCTTTGCGCTTCGGGACCGTGAGGGTTGGAGAAACTTCGAACAACTGCAGGATCCAGTACAATTATTTCATCCTCATGGTGTTGCTCTGTTGCCAGCGAACCTCTCGACTCCGGCGGAGTCACTGCCTAAGGAGTCATGAACGTTGCTCCGCTGCCAGCGAGCCTGGTCAGTACCCCAGCGGAGTCGTTACATCACCTCTCTGCGCAGGAAGCCTTTCTCAATCCTTTACCCTTTATTTGTGTGCGATTGCACTTATTTGAGAATGTGCCTGTGGCACTTATTTGGATGGGCATATTTTTCCTGGGCGGATGAGGGATCCCGACTTATTTTGCTTGCTGAGAGGTTGCTCCTGGTCTTATATGAGGACTTGGGTTTTTCCCGAATGACCTGCAATTCTCTTGAGTTAGCCCTATTCCCTCACGATCTGGTTGCTGCTATGTAAGACCTTTTCTGCCTGCACCCTTCAAAGCCGCTAGGTGGTTCCTTATGCTTGAAGACTCCAGTAGGGCCGTGTACTATCCCTTGGTGCCCATTACAAGCGAGTTTTGACTGCTCCGTGTTTTGCGGGAAGGGCCCTTCATTAGCATAGAACCTATCAAGGAGTGAGCCAGTTGCGGGCAGCTTAGACAAGGCCTTCCTTGTAGATTTAGAGAAAGATTTTTTATTTTTTATTTTTTTAATATAACACGACTTTTATAATACATGAGCAGAAACAGCCCTTTGAGGGCTACTCAAGTAAAATAGTGTTTGAGATCATGCCCGTTTACCGGGAGGACCTCGACTTTTCCTTCCAGAGTTTGCAATCGGAATGTATGGGGACCCACCTTTTCTTTAACCTGAAAGGGACCTATCCATAGTGCTTGAAATTTGGCATGTTTTCCCTTTTCTTCGTGAGCTTTATCCCACTTTAGGACCAGATCTCCTACTTCAAATTTTTTATCTCCCGCAGACTTTTTATCGAACCACTTCTTGATCCGACTCTGGTGGATGGCGAATTTCTCCCGGGTTTTCTGCCTTTCCTCTTCTAATTTCAGCAGGGTGTCAATGCGGGTTTGCAAGGCGGGGCAAGGGGTACCATGACACTCTTGAGACAACTGCAGAGCGGGAAGAGACAAATTGGGAGGGAGGACAGCTTCTTTCCCATACACGAGAAAATATGGTGAGGTGCCTATTGAGGACTTAGGGGTGACGCGATCAGCCCAAAGTGCATTTTGGAGGGCATTGTGCCAGTTGCGTTGGTGAGACAGAAGGGTCTTTATAATGATGCGAATCATATTTTTATTTGTTGATTCCGCTAGACCATTTCCTTGGGGATAGTACTTTGCAGAGTGTTTAAGAACAATTCCATTTTCCAAAGCAAAATCATATAATTTAAAAGATGAAAAATACGTTGCATTATCAAAAACCAAGGAAGTTGGAACGCCAAACCTGGTAATGATGGAATGAGTGACAAATTGCATTACCTCCTGATCGTTGATTTGGCGTAACAGTACTGCTTCAACCCACCTGGTGAAATAATCAGTGGCCGTTAGAATGTACCGGTGTTGCTTAGAAGAGTGGGGTAAGATCTCACCAATGACGTCCAGACCCCATTGTTGAAAAGGTTCTTCCACTGCTACTGACAACAAAGGGGCGGCGGGACGCGCTTCTCGGTTTGTGAATTTCTGGCATTGAATGCACTTTCGAACATATGCGTGGGCATCTCTGAAAAGAGTTGGCCAATAATAACCTGCTCGCATTATTTTATGAGCAGTGGTGTCCCCGGCAAAATGACCTCCTGCCGGTCCATCGTGCAGCTCGGTTAAGATTTTATGAGCTTCGTCATGTTCCAGGCAGCGCAACATGACTCCGTCGGAATGTTTCTTGAAAAGCTTCCCTTGGATTATCTGGTAAGACGTAGCTTTGAGTCTGATTGCGCGTTTCTGCCGGGCATTTAGAACTGGGTCCAAAACACCGTGTGCTAAATATCCCGAAATATCCGAGTACCAAGAAGGGTTCCTTATCTGAGGAATGACGTCAGTTTGGTACATATCAATTTCTTGCTCCCAATTATCTTCTTCAATCTGTTGGGAACTTGCGGCCTCTGCAGCCATTTGGCATAGACCTTGCCCTTTAACTGTGCATGTTGGCTTAAACTCTAAGTCGTACTCCTGCATACACGCAACCCAGTTCCCTCGTCTCTCGCCCAGCTCCTGCTGCATGAACAGTGAGCGAACAGCTGGGTGGGGAACGTAAACTGTGACATGGTTTTTTAAGATGTACGGTCTGAAATGTTTGACTGCTTTATATACCGCATAGGCCTGTTTCTCGATTTCAGGATAATTTAATTCAGCTCCCTGCAAACCGGTGCTCATGAATGAAATGGGACGCTCGTCATTATTTCTGTCCTTTTGTGTGAGTACGGCTTCCAGGGACGAATCCGAAGCGAAAGTATACAAGCTAAAATCTTTGCCGAAATCTGGGCTCTGGAGGGAAGGTGCTTCGGCTATAGCTTTCTTGATTTGGTCGAAAGCTTCCTTTACGGGTTGATTCCATTTGAAGGTAGCATTTTTCTTTATCATTCCCTGCAGTGGCTTCACTATCTGGGCGAAATATGATATAAACTTACGTACAAAATTGATCTTACCCAAAAAGGATTGCATTGCTTTCTTACTACTGGGGGGAGGGATTTGAGCAATGGCTTTCGCACGTTCTGGATCAACGACAATGCCTTGCTTAGTTATGATATGACCTAGCATATTTCCTTCTGGTACGGCAAAAATACTCTTCTTTGGGTTGAGCGAGATACCGTATTTTCTGCACCTTTCGAAGATCTGTCTGAGGTGACGCAAATGATTCCCCCGATGTTTAGAAAACACAGTAACGTCATCCAAGTAGACCACCACACTCTGGCCTATCAGACCCCTGAATGCTATATCCATAGCTCTTTGGAAAGTTGCTCCTGCATTGATTAATCCAAAGGGCATACGCCTGAATGTGAAGGTTCCCCACTTAGTCCGAAAGGTAGTCTTTAACCTATCTGGTTCAGCCACCAGTACTTGATTGTAGCCAGAGAACCCGTCCAACAAAGAGAACATTTCTGACCCGGACACTGCTTGTAATATTTTCTCCATAGGGGGCACCGGGTAATTATCTTTATTCGAGGCCCGGTTTAAGTTTCGGAAGTCCACACATAAGCGGATTTCACCTGACTTCTTCCGTACCGGAACCAGATTGGAAACCCATGTGGAATGGCGAACTTTGAAGATAATGCGTGCATCCAAAAAATTTTTGAGTTCTTTTAGAATCAATGGTTCCATCGTAGGATGTACTTTCCTGAGCTTTTTTTGGAATGGTTTTACATTTTCTTTAATGGGTATCACATGTTGTATGATTCGAGTATCGTATGTGCGTAAGTCCTCATATGTCCAAGCGAATACGTCACGATACTTGCGAAATAGCTGAGTGAAATCTTGAGCCTCTTGGGGGGTGCAGTCTTTCCCAAGGCTGATTAATTTAGGATTATCTTCTGATCCCAAGTTCACTTGTCGATGGGCCAAGATAGAGCTCTGTACTTTGGCATTTGGGGGCCCACGGAAACGATTTTGCAGATCGAAAAGCTTCTCAAGTGATACCACCCCTTTAGGCATGGGGTTTCCTTTGACTTGCTCGTACTCCTTTTGCATAGCTTGGTTGTGCTCATCTTCATCTATAGTAGCGTCTTTGAATACCTCTGAGTTACACATAAAATCTAGCACCTGTTGATCATCATCGAAAACGCGCAAGTTAGTGATATTGTCTGGCACGGAGGGTTTATACACAACTTCAATAGAAAAACCATCCCTCAGAGGGGTAAATCTGGCAGCAGCATTAGCTAGAGTGTCTGCCGCTGCATTATGCATTCTGAGAACAGATTTAATTCCAAAAGCGTCAAAAGCAGAAATTAATCGCCATACCTCTTGCTGGTATGCCTTTAAATGTGGAGACAAACAATGAATAGTATTGCGTACCTGCCGAGTGATAATCTCGGAGTCTCCAATGACCTGTAAGCATTTTACCTTCAAATCCAGCGCCTTTTTAAGCCCAAGGATCAAAGCTTCATACTCGGCAGTGTTTTTGGTGCATTGGAACTCCAGCCGACAGGAGATTAAGAATTTATTCTTATGGGGATCAAGCAAAACGCAGCCAGCGCCAAAACCATCGAGATTTTTGGAACCGTCGTAATACAAGGTCCATATGTCACTTTCCGGGCCCTTGGGGGTAGTGGATTGCGGAGGAATTTCGGCTTGGTGTGAGACAGTTTGGGCTTGTTCCTCTGCGACGAGTGCCATTTCAGATTGGACCTCGGGGCCTACTGAAGACTGAGGAAGTCGGTAACATCCAAAAATGGAATCTAGAAAACACATACCAAGTTCCTCCTGGGCAAAGCTGATGGGTTCATTTGTGGCATCCAAATCAGTTACAATGTGTTTCATGTATGGTTCACTTTCGACTCTGATTTGGTTGTTTCTCCCCTTGTAAGGTAGCCATAAGTGGGACCAATCTGTGGCAAAGTATCCTTGCAACTTGCTAGACCAATCCCTGCTAAGCAGTACACCATAGGCTTCAGGGATGTCAACAACCACAATATCAATGCATTGATGGACTCTAGAGTCGGATGAGAGGCGGATGATGACATTGTTTAATTCTCCAACGGCTGGTACCTGTGATCTGTCAAGTTGAATGATTTTTGCGTCAGTTTTCTCTGGGCGGATGTTGAGTTTCTTGCACACAGATAGAGGCATGACATTCGTGGATGCACCGGAGTCGACAAGACAATTGTGAACGTTGAAGTTAAACATCTCAAAAGACAAGAGGAAGGGAGGGGTGGATCCTCTCGAATTCGTGTTGACAGCGTTCACTATAGACTGGATATCTGGACTGGTTTGTGCAGATGTGTTGCTGACAGTTTTCGTATTTGGGTTGTGGGCGAAAGCTTTTAGAATAAGCTCCTTTTGATTCGTGATGCGGGCCAGCTCGTAGAGTGAGATATTAGCTCTGGTCTTTTTCATGTCCTCCACGATGTTGTAGCTAGTATCAATTTGGGGACTAGGTTCGGTAGTGGTTTTCGGGGATTCTACTGGGAGCTTGCTCTTTTGACTTGCTTTGCTATTACTATTTGTGGGCTTCTCCGGCGTAGCTTGTCCTTCGTTTCCAGGGGGAAGAATTTTCCTCAGAAAAGCCCTTTTCTTGTCTTCATATGATTG
The DNA here is from genome assembly GCA_034641835.2 of Pinus albicaulis. Classification (NCBI taxonomy): domain Eukaryota; kingdom Viridiplantae; phylum Streptophyta; class Pinopsida; order Pinales; family Pinaceae; genus Pinus; species Pinus albicaulis. The sequence continues at coordinate 150,111,041 of CM076581.1, read as the reverse complement.
TTCGGGGACAGATCCTTTGCTTCTAAGACTATAATTTCGAATGGGTTGAGCCTTGGGACTGCCTGCCATGTTGATATCAATGGGAAAAAGACTTCCCCCCCCGCGGATTATATCAAAAGTTAGGACAGAGGCCCCTGGTTCCCCATCTAGGAGCGAACCTTCATCTTGATCAGAAACATCATCCTCTGTCTGATTTCCTGGGGTTTGGTCATCCAACATGTGGTTAACCACCGCGGTCATGCTTCCAATCCATTGCGGGCACGTTTTTTCAGAGTGGGCAGCTTGGTGAAAAGAGAAAAAATTGTCTTTCCCTATCTCTTCCACGTTGAGAGCGGCGCTGGAGTTTGACGGAGGTCTGCTGGTGTTGGGATTACATTTTCTGAAAAAGGGTTTTGGAGGTTTAGGAGTAGTTGAGGTTTCAATGCCCTTTCTCTTTAAGTCAGAGACCTCATTCGTTAGTAGTTTGAGGGTCTTGGCCATATTCTCGAAATCCAAAATTTCTTTCTCTCTATTAGGGGTGGAAGAGTGGCCCCTTTTAGCAATTGGTTTGTGATCATCCTTTACTTCGTGGTCCATGACTCCTATTGACAACATTTTCTTCTCCACCGCGAGAGCAGCAGCGTAATTTGCTGTAAGGGTAGCGCGGGCTTCCCGTTTGACGAAAACGGCGATATCCCTAGGGAGAGCTTTAGTATAGTAGTCGATGGTGATAGAGTCGTCCAATGCTAAGTTTGGGGGAAATTTTTGTAATATTGTAGCGAAGCGTTGGTTAAAGTCTTTAACCTTTTCTTTTCTATGACACTTGATGGTGCTTAGCTCTGTGAGGAGCATAGAGGGTGTTTTATCTTCTGCAAACTTTTGCAGGAACATGCGACGGAACTGGTCCCATGATGTAATAGAAGCACTGGGTAGGGAACGATACCAGGTGGCTGCATGATTTTCAAGAGTGTGTGGGAACAGCCGACATGCGACATCATCGGACTGAACTCTCATGATTTGTAGAGACAGATAGAAACTACTAATATGATCTTCCGCTGATGTGCCTTTCTCAGGATCGAACTTAGGAAGATGCTTCTCCGGGTGTCTAGGCATATCATGGAGAGGACCTAAAAGAGCCAACGGGGATTGAGCCATCCAGGCTAGTGGCTGCACCCTCCTGGGGTGCTGATGATATCGAGCTTCCGCCTCGGACTCACTTCCCGTCCCCGACACTGATGCTCCTTCATGATGGCGGTAGTGTTCATCTCGGTGTCTTTCACGGTTATTCACGTTCCTAAGATACTCCCGGTTGCGGGGAGGGAGCCTATTTTGGTTTTGGTGGTGATGATGGTTAGCGTGGTGTCTCTGGCCGCGAACCACATCTCCTCTACCTCCACGTCCGTGACCCCTGTTGACCCCACCCTCATTTCTTCGAGGCCTATTTCCTTCCCCTGCATTTCCTTGGGTTGTGTTACCTTCTCTTTCATTTCTTCGACCCCCCTCTCCTCCTTCTCGTGGGGAATACACTTGGTTGTTGTTCCACTGATGTAAGTCAGGCTGAGGTTCGGGGAAAGGTTCTGTATCAGGGAAGCCTTCACTATCTTGGACAACGGGGTCATTTTCTTGGACAGCCCGCCCGAGGTCTTCAATCATGGTGTTCACAAGTTCAGGTATGGTGCTGACCAGCACGCCATTACGGGTGATGTTCTCAGCTGGGGTCCTAGTGTGGGCTAGAAAATCCATGATTGGGGCATATCGTAAATCCCTGACGAGATTACGGGCAACTGGGCGTAAGGATCTCAACTGTTCGTTAGTGATTTCAAAGTATCGAGCCTCCTCCCTTGGAATATCCTCCAAGGGGGGAAGAGTAGGTTCGTTATTTACGACCTCCCGGTGGGGAGTTTATGACGGAATGTCTGTCGTATGCTGGGAGGATGCCATGGCCCTCCTTCTAGTGCCAAAATCTGTTGACGGGAAAATATGTCCAGCCAACAGTAGGGGATCTCCCCGGTAGAAAGTCCCAATTAGACTTTGAACCGTTTGGAATAGGGATCCCGTCCGGGGTGTGGGTCCGGCTACCGCTTAAATGACTTTCTCTTCGGTCTCGAAGAACCTGATTAAATTTGCAGACATACACTCATTCACATGATACAGAATACATGACTGATGTATCAAACTGAGATATAACACTGTGCATAGCAAAGTAATGAACAAAATGCATACGCCCAGGAAGTGTCGTTAGCAACACATCTATGGGGTAATGCATGCAAGATAATCTGACCACTAAAGAAACAGTTCTTCGTGGCAAGGATATCCCTTAACTTTCCGAAAGATGCAATGAAATGCTAATAAAATAGTTCATTAACATTCATTATAAGAACAAACGATAAACTTAAGCATCATCAAGCACAATCACAGATAGCTATGAAGTACAAATGATACTATTAAGAACACGGCTTCATTAATCATACGATATTCTGAAACTATACGCAGAATACACACAGTTTTGTCATAGCTAAATACATCATCCAACAAAGGGATTTTAACAAGTATCTGAATTTCACATGAGTCAGAGTATGACCCTTCAATTACAATGCAATATTGCTCTTCAGTCCACAAAAGAGAAGCCCTGAACTATGTGCCCCGCAGGGGTATTTATAGATTCAAAAATGCCCATTAGGCTTTCCGACGCTTCGACTTCCCGACGGTTCAACTTCCCTGCAACCTTGGCCGAGCATGTGACCTGCGACTTTCGGAAGTAATTGCGACCTGCGACTCATGTGCTGGTGCGACCTGCGACTCAGGCATAGGTGCGACCTGCGACCTGGGGGCGGTTGTGACCTGCGACTGAAAAAGTTTAGTTATGGAGGAGGTTGCGCGCTTGAGAGGTCAGGAGCGTCAATTTTCTTCCCCTTGAGGAAATCTCGCCAGGCCTGGTAATCCGCTGCTATAGGGGAGACTAGAGGGGTTTCCTCTTTTAATCGGTGCATACATTCAAGGGCATTTGGTATCATAGTTTCCTTCTTGAGAGGGAGGAAAGCTTGGTGTAGATTTGTATTGGAGTGACAAGCAACCGATTTAGGTTCTCTTGTGATGCCTCGAATTCTGGTGCGGCGGCAGCTTGTCTCAAGGGTTGCAGAAAAGACTGAATTTCCTGATCTATTTGCTCCCAGTCTTTAGTTTCGTCCAGTGCCCCCAACGACGGAATGTGATGAAGAGCGTTCATGGAGTCTATACCACTGATCAGGTGATTATATGCAGACATCACTTTGTCCAAATATTTGGCCAGCTTGTCTTTGGACTGCATCTTCATCCGGATTTGTACTTTGGCGTCTTGTGTGTGACTCCAATCCTTCCTAGGCACATTTTCGGGAGCTTGATGGTACTGTGCTGTCCAGTTTATCATTTTGTCTAAAGCTACCAAGGCTTCCCTGAGCTGCTCATGCTTCTGTTTGGTTTCCGCTCGTGCCTCTGCCAACGGGGCCACTGTTTGTTTTAGGGTGAGCATTTCCCTATATACTTGCCTCATGGTCATTTCCAACACATCACACTCTTTCATGACCGCCAGTGGGACCTCATTGACTTGGGAAGGCTTACCTTGGAGCTGTCGCATCTCACTCTCCAGTATTGATTTCTCCTGTTCCGCTGCTTTTAGCCTTTTTTGTAGGGAAATAATCTCCTTGCTCATTCTAGTGACATTTTCCTCTGTGGCCGCGGCAAAAGTGGTGCCTGCTGATGCTATCATTACCGGGTTGGTCCTGGTATCCAGGACGATGTCCTTTTCAGTGGCGACCGCAGATAAGGCGGGATGGCTTTGAGCCAAGGATTTTCTTCTCTCTTGTTGTATTTTGAAAGAGAATTGGTCAAATGTCAATCTAGTCAGGTCGAAGACCTCTTCCTCTTGATCCCCGGGAAAATCGTCACCAGGGAGGATACTTTTCGTGCCACTCGGAGGAATCTCCAGGGGAGATATGTCGATGTCATCTATTAGTTCATCCTCTTTATCCTGCGCTTGTCCTTTTCCTTCCTCCTTTTGTCGGCGCTCGGCTTCTGCCTTGCCATGTTCCTCCTTCTTCCTGCGTTCTGACTCTGCCTCTGCTTCTCTCTCAGCTTTTCTTTTTCTCTCTGCTGCGGCAGCTTGGTCTGCCTTCTTCTGCCATTCAGCTTTGTCAAGTTCTTCCTTAAGTGCTTGTTCTGCCGCCGCCTGTGCTTCCTTTTCCTGTCTTTCCTTTTCCTCGGCCTGTTTCCTTTTCCGCTCTGTATTTGCATCTCTTCTACGTTTCTCTTCATCCTCCTTCATTTTCTTTTCCTCTTCCTTCTTGGCCTGGGCCTCTGCTCCTTTTAGCTGATCCGAGGTGTCAGGCCCTGTACTGGTCCGTGTTTTCTTATCTTTGGAGGAAGAAGAGCCTCCTAGTTTATGGCTCATGTCTTCTAGATTTTGGTGGTCCTCTTCTTCTCGGTCAGAGTCAATACCCGGAGCTAGTTGCCTGTCTGCGTTGTACCAGTTTCTTTTCTCGTCTTCCGCCGAGCGTTCGACATGCTGATAGCTCCACTTAAACTTGGCCCTTTTACAGTGCTCAGGAACTATCCTGACTGGGTCATATGTTCGGTATTCCAGATTTCTAAAGTGATAACCTTTTATCTCTTCCCCTTGAGCCCCTACTTCTCTAAAGTCCTTGACTGTATAAGCACCGATGGTGAGGGGCAGAGCGGGCCAAGGTTTCTTCTTTCCTTTGGAAAGGACATTGGAGAAACCAGAGGTCATCTGGAAACATACCTCCTGCATAAGCACCTTGTCGGTAATAAACTTAGGCAGAGCATGTGGTGCTTTGAGTGTGCCAAATACTCGAATGATTGTATATTCAGCGAATGGAAACCAGTGCGCCACCTGACCTAGTGTCTCCATCGCTCGCCAAGACATACAGGGGGTGTCTTGCCCAAATAGCTTCCCGTAAAGGGCGGGAATGAATATCTGAGAGATTTGCTCAATATCTGACTTGTACCTGGATTCCCAGAATACCTTGGTCTGCAAATGGATTGCTTGAGTTTGTTCGGAGTCGTAGTTATGTGGCCATCCCTCAAAATGCAGTCGGGCATTGACAGCATCTAATAGATATGAAGCCATATAAAATTCTAACGGCTTTCCTTCATCTGGGGCTAAAGCCGAAGCCAAATTTGTTTGCATTGAGCCCATTAATATACCAGCCCAGTTGAAACGAGTGTCATGCACCATTACATATTCCATTATACTTGCCCATGCGCCGTTGAAGGTGGTGGCGTCCGGACGTCCATACAATCTGCAGAGCATGGCGGCCACTAACTTATACACTTTCCTTAGACCGACCACCGGGTACTCCTGGTCTTTCTTGACTTTAAATTTGTCCGGTTCCGCCCACCATTTCCTGATTGTATCAACCACAGGTACTTCATGGGTAGAAGCCCATCTTGGGGTAAAGTTTTCCTCTGGTTGGGGTAGCGAGTAGTAGACCTGGGCGTCTGAGCCCTCCAACGTTGCGAAAGCTTTTCCTTTGCTATCTCGGATCAAGAACCTCCTGGGATCCGTTTTCTGTATGATCCAATCTAATATTTTTGGACACGGGAAGATGGCCGGATGTGCCCATGCTAGATGTAGTTTGGATCTCTTGACCTTTAGGTATACTTCTCGGTCCGGGAGATCTTCTGGAAATTCATCTTCTGGTATAGCGAACTCGTGGTATACTTCATACCACCTAAGGTTGTCCCCCTTTGCGAAGGTGCAAAGGGTGTCTCTGTATATTGGTGGAGGAGATGTTTTCACGTCTGTGTCTGACTCTTCTTTCACCACCTGCTTACCTTTCTTTCGGGACACCAGGGGTGCCATGTCGCTAGAGTCAGAGAGGACCGGTATCGTGTCTGCTCCAAATTCACCTGTTGCATTCAGGAAAGAATCCCAGGATGAGAAAGACATGATGATAATGGGCTAAATACAGTCTACACATGCAGAATTTAATTAGCAGTTCTCTTGGGGTCACAGGGTCGTTGATTAACCAAAGAACTCACATGCGACCTCGCGACCTTGCGACTAGGTCGCAGGGTCGCAGAGTCGCTAACAGAGGATCGCGCGACTTTGCGACCTTGCGACCGGGTCGCTGGGTCGCAGGTCGCACTTGGGCCTGCCGGGGGTTTCGAGCGCGTGAGGCTTGGGGTTCATTTCTCTCCTAACGGGAAGCATACAAGGCTGGAAGGGGTCCAGGCTGCGGGTAGGACGAAGCCATGAGGGGTTGGACAAGAAAAAGTGACCCTGGGTTTAATGGTGATAACAGGAGAACAAAACAATATGAAAACCTCACAGAAAAACCCCATAGCCTCCCCAGCAGGTAATTAAGACAATGGGGAGGCTAGATTTGGGCAAGAAATGCTCATGAAGGAAACACAGAGAGGAAATAGCAACCTACCCAGAATAAAACGCGCCAGTCGACCTGTCAGAGCAATTCCTAACTTTTCGCTGCAAGTGACAAATGCGACCTAGCGACCTGCCCTTTTAAAAAAGAGTCGCACGTGTGAGCACTTAATGAGGTTGCAAGTTGGTTGAGTTTAGGAAAATTGCGACCTTGCGACCTAGCGACCCTAAGATCGCTGGGTCGCAAGGTCGCTGAGTCGCAGACTTTTTAAATTACCTCTCCTTGCGACCTGGCGACTTGGCGACCCCTAGGTCACTGGGTCGCACAGGTCGCACGAGTCGCAAATTTCTTTAATTCCGAAAACCGCGACCTGGCGACCTGGCGACCCTTAAGGTCGCGGGGTCGCATAGGTCGCATGGGTCGCAATTGTTTTAAAGTATGGTTTTGCGACTTAGGGACTTGCCTTCGAAAACTTTTACTTAGTTTTTTCTTTCTAGTTTCAAAGGGGGCTCCAAAAATCTTGAAGTGTGTGTTATTATTTTTTGTATTTTTGGAGGGTGTTGTAGAGGCTACAACAGAGCCTTTGAGACCAATCCTTCCGGTTGTCCTTCACTATTTTAGTTAGAATGGCTTCTAATACTTTATTTGTGCTTTCCACCTGCCAATTGGCCTGGGGGTGGTATGTTGTAGTCATTCTATGATGAATATGATATTTCTGAAGGGTAGACTTAAAACCATGAGAATTGAATGAGGTCTCCATCCGTAACTAGCTCTCTAGAATTCCAAATCTAGTGAAGATTTCTTCAAATAAGAAAGCTAGGACAGCCTCTTAATTGGCTCTAATAAGTGCTTTGGCCTCCACCCATTTAGTCATATAGTCCGTACGTACTAATATATAAGTTCTTTGATAGGGATGGAGGATTATAAATGTATCCTATGAAATCCAAGGCCCATCTTTCAAATGGTCTTAAACTACCCGGGGGGTTTAATGGCATTTGATCTCTATGATTGGGTTGACTCCACTCTCTCGCAACCGTCACAAGCCCTCACATATTTCTTTTCGCATCTTTAAATAATGAGGGCCAATAGTAACCCATCCTCAAAATTTTGTGTGATGTTCTCTTATCAGCAAAATGCCCTCCACAAGGGCCATCATGACAAGCTTTCAAAATATGTCATACACTTCATCTTCCCTAATGCATCTTCGGATTTCCCGATCAAGCCCCGTGTAGAAAAGACACCCACTTACGTCTATACCCTCGGCATTGTTGAAAAATTATTCCTTTTCTCTCGTATGACAGGTGTGATGGTACTTTTCCCCGCAACCAACAATTAGCAATATTCGCATACCATGGAGAGGAGTCGAAATCGCAAACAAATACTCATCAAAGAAAAGAATCATCTACCGGAATATCATTGCCGCTTTAACAGTGAAAGGAAATCAGCCACCACATTTTCTTTACCAGGCCGATCTACAATTGTGATATCAAATTCCCGCACACAGCTATCCGGCAACTCTAGCATTTGTAACATTTGTTCATTAAATACTTGATAGCCGATGGTCATAGCACAAAGTAGAATAACCATGATATAGTGTCGAAATTTATTAATGGCATAAATTAATGCGAGAAACTCCTTTTCGAGAATCGTATAATTAAGTCAAACAGGGGTCATATTCTTTACCGATAAAGTAGATAGCATAAGGAAGATGATTTTCCTCTTGTCCCAAGACAAGCCCAATTGCAAAAGTACATGTCCGGGCATCGAAGATATATGAAAAGGAGGGCCTGAACAAAGCCTCAAAATAGGAGCAATTGCATAACCGATGCTTGAGTTCTTCAAAAGATTGATACAATGAGTCCACTAAATTCCGCATTTTTCATAAGCAACAAAAATAATGGAGAAGCTATCTTTAGAAAAATCTTTAATAAATCTTCTCGTATATCCCGCATGTCCTAGAAACTTCACATCGCCTTTGTGTTTTAGGAACAGAAGATTTCGAATGACCAATATTTTAGATGGATCTACCTAAATACCTTGAGAGATGAACAAAATGTCCAAGCACTACTCCTTCACTCATCATCATATGACATTTTTCAGTACTTAGGGAGAGGTGAGCTTGTATACATCGTTTAAGTACCTTCTCAAGATTTTTGTAATGCATCTTCAAAAGACACACCATAAGGAGTAAAATCATCCATAAATATTTCCATAGAGTCATTCAAAGATATCGAAAAAAATTCCTATAACAAACCCCTCTCGAAAGTTGTCGGTGGCATTACATAGCCCAAATGGAAGAACTCTATAAGCAAAAGTTCCCCAAGGGTTAGTGAAAGTGGTCTTGTCTTGGTCTTGGGGTGCAATTTAATCTCGATTATACCCACCGAATCCATCTAGAAAATAAAAGAATTTCTTCCCGGCCGTACTATCCAACACCTCGATCAATGAAGGGTAAAGGAAAGTGATCCTTTTGAGTAGCTTTGTTCAAGGCTCTCAGAGTCAACACATACTCTCCATTTCCGCTTTAGACAATTACTAATGGGGAAACCCATTCACCGTCGATATGGGGTATATAAATCTTGCATTAAGCAATTTCTCAAGTTCTTCTTTAACAATTTCTCGTAAATTAGGGTTCATTCATCTTGGTTTCGGCTGTGACCGGCTTTCCGCATCCCTCTTTAATGTAAATTCGTGAGTACATAGTCCTAAGAGATCCCTTTCATATCTCAGGTAATCCCATGCAAAGCTTCCTTATATTCATGCAATAATCTCATTAATCAACAGAGCTCTTTAAAGAATCGTTAGATCGATTTATGTTTAATGTCTTGCCAGGTTCAATTTCAACTTCCGTTATGCTTTTAGATGAGATGGTGGTTAATGTCTAAGATGAATCTTCAGATTCAATCTTTTCTGCAACTGCTTCAAAAATTGGCAAATAATTGATTGTGTGTTTCAGTTAATTACGTATGAAGGTTCACAAATAAAATTATTAATTATTTCATCCTCTCGTATTGTCTTTAAGAGTTAAAGCTTGCCCAATAGTTAAAATAGGTTTTAATGAAGATTATCATCATAATCCATCCACACATAGAATCTTCATTATTAATTATGGGTGTAGCATGAGGATAAAGAGTAAGTCAAGTTTGGTTTCATAACCATTAGAAATTGTCATTGAACAAGATACATGGCCGAAGTAAAATAAATTTGTGACGACCATGGCCTCCCTAAATTAAGGGATGTCCCCCCGGCTTTGTTTTAGTTTGCAATACAACAAAGTGCGGTGAGTAATTCCGAATTCAGGCGAGATAAGTAGATCTTCAACTCCTTCGGGTTTAATTGTAGAGCAGTCAGTAACTCTAGAATAGTGGGTGTATCTCTAATTGTGTTATTCGTTGTAACATTGTGAAGTTTCAAGAGTCATTATGTTTGTTGTAGCACCTAAATCTACCGGAACTTGAGGAATCATTGTTTTACCAATTTAGACTGTCACGGTAGGATGGCCGGGATCACCATATTTCACGGGAGGGTTTTTCGGGACATTAATGCATATAAGTCACCCATCACATGTCTTGTAAGAGATCTTTAGTTTTCTACCAGTTTCTTAACACAAATATCCCTTATTGTTCGGCATAAATTGGTACATCTCTTAATGCTTGTAAAAGTGGAATTTTAGCATACAAATTTTGCAATTCCCCTAAAAGATTAAAAGTAGGTGTTTCGGGCGTTAGTTAAAACCAAACGCTCGGGAATGGTGGTTACGGTATTTCAACACTTTGTTAGAAGGTGGTTGTGCTTTCTTATGTTTCTCGGTTCCTCTTTATCGAGAATCGGAGAAGAAGTTATGTCATCAATAGTAGGCTCTACTATTTTCCCGAGATCTTAAATGAATATCATTACATTGCATAGTAGGAAATATAGGCTTGATTACGGAATATCGATGACTTGCACAACTTTATTATTGGGGTTAGGATTTGATTTGGACGGTGGGGGGTCTCATTTGGTTATTTGGCGGAGCATTTGATGGCGAGAGGAAGTGGTTGTTGGAATTGAGACGGGTGATTTGGATACGAAATTGTTAGCTTCTCCAATTTGAATTCAAGGAGTTAAAAGAAGATGGGCTGTTGTGGAGGCCAAGGAGTCCACATTGAAGGATCAACAAAGGGAGGGTTTGATTGTTGCATGGGTGGGAAATTCATTTGATTAAAGGGTGGGTATTGCATTTGATTAAAGGAGGGGTAATTTGTTTGACGAAAGCGGGGAATAATTATTCCAACGATTAAATGGCATACTAGAGTTCATACCTTGTCCTTTTTGGTTGCCATTGTCTTCTTTGAGTTAGCGAGTAAAGCTGTGACTTCTTCTTCGTTGGGCCTTAATGTTTTGCCTTTATTCCTGGTAGAGATGGACATTGTTTTGTTTCATGATCTTTCTCCACAGAAAGTGCAGTTAATTATTTTGTCCATTAGGCACTCCCTTAGTGGATGTTTGTCTACGCACTTCGGGCAAAAGGCCGACGAGTTGCTTCGCCGGCTGCTTCTTCTTAACACAAAGTGTCAATTTGTGAAGAAAAAGAACTTAACATCTCGAGTTTTAAATTCTTGAAGTAAATTACCTATTTCAGCTCTTGTTGCTCCCCCGCGGCTGATTTAACACTCTTGAATAGGTGGGATCTGTGCCCTCTTGTTCCTTACCGGCTCCCCTTGAACACCTCTTAGAAAGTTCAACGATCTCATCATATGATTCTTTAGATATATCTCCTGCAGGCATATTTAACATGTCTAAACAATCATCCTTAAACCTCTAAATATTGTTTTGCGAATTTCCTTACTTATATTCGAGATGATCGGATCTGCGTATGTTATCTTTGTAATATTTCTACATAGTCCTCCAAATTCTCGTCGGCTTTTGTGCCATATTGAATAGTTCATCCTTCTTTTCTCTCGTTCGCGTGATAGTCTTGATATTTAAGAAGAAATTTGTTTCATGTTGCTCCCAAGTTGTGATTACTTTGACTCCCAAGGCTCATGAACCATCTTAAAGCATTTCCTTTTAAAAGGTTCTTTGGAAAGCAGTTTTCAACTTTTGAGCATTAGTAACATAATCATAACCACCTCCATAATATATCAAATTCAAAAATAAATTCATCGGATCTTCGGAGGATAAACCATGAAAGGGATTAGGTAAAGGCGACGATGGAATGCTTTTCATAGGGGTTGTTCCTGTAGGAGATCAGCGATAGAAATCCCAAGGTAGAGAGAGAATTTTCATCCTTTCCTTCTCCTTCGGGATCTACACGTCCTCCACAGAAAAGAAATCTTCATTGTTTCCTTCCATTGTACGTTTCTCCTCTCTTGCACTTGCTCGATTGTCAAGATCTTCTACTGGCTCTTCAATGTTCCTCCTTGTGAGTGATCAGCAACACTCTCTATTATTTCCTCAATGTGCTATCTTGAATTGCTAGCACTATTACAAACTCTCGCCTTGTTGTTGGTTCTTTAATCAACGGCTCCTCTATATTTTCGGGACCCCACAACTTCCTCTATTTTGTAATCTAATTGAGGGGAGTGCTGAAGTTTTGGTCTTTGAGAACTTAATCTCTGTGATGATTCAGCCTTTGATACAATCTCGTCAATGAAAGTCTTTCTTCCTCCCCTTCCTTTGCCTTTGCCACCTGTGGGGTTAGTTTTGTTCTGGTTTCCGCGTCCTCTCATACAATCTGCACATCTAGAAAGAAAATATTAATTCTTTTGAAATCTATAATTTCCTTCCCCGGCAACGACGCCAAAATGTTGGTCGCTTTAATTGTTTTCACAATTCAAGCTCCACATAAATTGTCAACCCGAGGAAGTCTGTTTATTCCAAAGACAATCACGCACTGGATATGCTCAATTTCAAAAGCAAAAACAATGTTGTAGTAGAAAGCCACACAATTACCAATCATACAAATCTAATTATTCACACTCTGCTTAATCAAAGCTGAAGTCACTTAATTTATAGCAGAAGTAATTCCTATATTGCAGTTTAGAATCCAAATAAAGGGAAATCAATCTGCAGGGAAGGAAACCAATCAACCATAGCAGGAACAGGACCCTATTCCTTTAAATAGGAACTTCAGCACCTGCTGCCTGACACTAATCACTCTGTAGAAAGGATAACTCAAGAGAGCAGGACCCTATTCCCATGAACAGGAACCTTCAGCACCTGTCTCCTGTTTCTAATCACACTACAGGAAAAGAAAGGTAATCAATGGAAACAGGACCCTATTCCTTTATACAGGAACCTTCAGCACCTGCTTCCCAACATTATACATTCAAACAAATAACAGAAATAGATCTCTCAACTTCTTAAGGATGAATGTACTAAACTCATGCAGTGTTAAGGAAACAGAATACTCAATAAACTACAGAACTGTGTAATTGGTGTCTCAGCAACAGAATTAAAGTAAAGTGAAAATAGCATAAAGAAATTAAACAAACTACAGGGACAGTCGGGTGAATCTTGTGAGGAAGGCAGGCCCTTTCCCTCTCACAAGATTCCCCAGGGAAAGAATTAAATTGGAGCGCTCAAAAGGAAATTTTATCCATCTGTCAAAAGAAATGATACATTACAAATGGAGTCTAGCTCCAGTCTCTCAAACACAATTTTCTCCTATAGCTTTCAAACTCGAACTCTAATCTCCCTCTAATGATGATGTCTCCTCTTTTTAAAGAGGAGACATCTCTTACAATTACATGAGAGCGAATCTACATTTATCCCGAATCTGTTCTTCTTTCTTAAAATAGGCTATTCTGTTCTTCCATAAAAAGATATTGTTACAACAGATACCAAAAGAGTACTATCTTCAGAATAATCCATGTAACCACATCTTCATGTTGTTGCCATTGTTCCACAAAATGCTCTTCCAGAATCGCAAATTACGAATACTGGCGGAATTTGCGTGTCTGCTGGCTGTTTCAGCAATGGAGTCGATTGTTTCAGCAACGGAGTCAACTGTTTCAGCAACGAAGTTTGACTGTTTCAGCAACGGCCGATTGTTCCAGCACAGCATATAACTTATCTGCGATCTTTTAGACTTATGTTAGCAACAATCTACTTCGATTAATGATAAAATATAAGAGTAATATGGAATTATATGTAAACAGATAAAACATATAATAAAGAAGAGGATTTTATATACCTTGGGACAAAGTAAATGAAAATGATGATGGAGTCCTTTTTAAACATGGTTATAAAAGGTAAGGTGGTGTCAAAATATATAGTAAAAATGATACATAGTGAGGTCCTAACAATAGCCAGAAAAATAATAGTGGAGAAGAAGAAGAAAGAAGCTGTAGAAATTTGCTGAATAATGATTAATTATCCACCGAGACTATCCTGATCACATACAATTCGAATTTATATGCAACACATAATCTCTTCCACTCAGATCATCAAACATGCGGAAATAAAATCAAGCGATAACACATCAAATCATCATACACATTAACACAGTATGTATGGGGAAAGCTTATAGCTGAAAAACCCCGCAGCTATTGTGTATATTATAATGGAGAAATCAAGTAACAAACTCAGTACAATACTCCTCACAAGTACTCAGTACTTTCTCATACAGTTACCCACAATCTAGCTCAGTTTTGAACAGGTTACTGGTTCAAAACTCACCGCCAATTGCCTTGCCTCTATTGCGTAATCCAGGCCTGTCTATATAGAGATCCAAGGTTCGAATCTCCTTGGCTTGACAGCGCAATCATCATGGGAAATTCCTCCAAGTGTGGTGCAAATCTCATGCACAACTGATGTCGCCACCGATAGCTAACTCCACCCTTTCATCTACCTCTTTCACTGGTCTCCACTGAACTGTCCATGCACTGTAGTGAACTGATGTGTTCTTGAGTTGAATAATGAGTTACTAATTAATGAATTAAATAATATTTATTTCACTCCACTCATAACTAGTTGATGAGCTAGTTAAACTAATCTCAACTAGTTCAACTAAGTTAAACCGAACACAACTCCACTAGCTGTCTCATTAACTCCACCAAACTTCTGCCACTGAAGTCCTAACTGAAGTCAACCATGCACGTGCTCACCAAACCCTTAGGAATAGCGTAATTCCTCTGTCAGATGCATGAGCCACTTCCAAGGCTCGAACTGAAGTGCTCCAAGAGAGTAAACTATTGTTTAGAGTCCAAATATTATTAAGGGTAAATAATATTTGACTTCCCTATTTTTAGGAGAGGCAGTCTAAAAATAGACTTCGACCTCTTCGACCTAAAAAATAGACTCTCATCTATTTTTACCAACATTACCAATGCTCCAAGAATCTCAAACTGGAATCCCCGAACCATGCTCCATATGTCTAAAAATAGACATAGTCTAAAAATAGACTTTGCGCCAGAATTCGCCTGCGGGCCCACTTAGTGAAGGCAACTTCATTTCACTAAGCACCATCATCTTGCTTCATTCTCAACAGAAGCTTCAACACATAAGTCATGGTGGGACTAAAGAGGACTCCCGAGCCTACATCAAACACAGCATGGGCAACAAGTGATAGCGAGGAACTAACTAGGAAGCCCATGTAAAGGAAGGCTCTACCACCAAGTCATGATTAAATAATCGGCGAGTGAACTGGGTGAAATACTCATGACCTGATGGGATCGACCCTATGGCAAGTGATTAGAATGGAGGCTAGTATGCAAAATGCAACGGAAAGTGGATTTCCTAACCTATATGCCAGTTTTAGTTTATAAAAAAGAGATTTCAAGAAGACCAATTGAACTATCCGGTAACTAAGTCAAACAAACTCTGAATTTCAAGTATAACTTCAACAAAATGCTCAAAGCCAACCATGCTACTCTCGCAGTGGGGCTTTATACGAGCAAAAAGGAAGACAATAAACTCAATAAATCAACTCAGTACAATAGTATAAACTTGCAATAAAAAACTTCAAAGAATCAAAAAGAGACTCTTCGAAAATTGCAACAAAACTAGTCTACTGAACATCAAGGAAACCAAATCCACCAAATAGGTAAAAAATCAAAATGTGCAGCAACACACAAGGAAAGAGTAAATGAGCAGGAGCTCTCTGTTCTGATTACGCAGAACAGCCAAGAATCTTCAAGAAAATACCTTGGTACTCAAACCAAAATTGCAAACACAACAACCAGAAATTTCACAAATCAAGAGAGTCTTCACACAAAGGAGAGAGAAATAGACATATATACACCTTAAACATAGCCCAGGGATTAAAAAACACTGTAGAAACAGGTCACCACAGGCAGACAAGACCGGAAAAGCTAAAAACCAAAATTTCAAAATTTTCCCCTAGGCATACGCGCTTTAACAGTTTTCAACCAGCATGTATACGCGACTGTGTCAAAGGAAACCCGCGTATACGCGACCACCTTTGACATAAACAACGTGTATACGCGACTGTGAAGAGAAAAAACCGCGTATGCAGAAGCAAATAATGAAAAATAAAAATGATTAAGCCTGGATAAAGAACCAAGTCTTCAGTCTGACTGAGAAAAAGTTAACTGGACTGGAAATAATGATTAAAACTGTTGGAAACCTTTCAAACAGCTGAAACCACCAAACAGGGGAATCACAAGAATGCGATCCCCAGCGGAGTCGCCAGTTCTGATTCGGGAAATAACTCCCTAGAGGTTTGTTGGGTCAAAACCTCCACAGATCAGGGCATGCTATTCAAGAATGACTCACACAACCACACTTGTATGCTAAAAACTAGATAACATCGATAGTAGAACTCACCCGTAATCCTACGTTTGATGTAGATCCCGTGGGGTCCAAACCCCCAGCAACCCTTCTTCCTCTTCAACCTGAAAACCAAGAAAGAACATGCACGGAAATCTAGTTGTACAGCAAATATTTATCCTAAATGTCATTGAAATCCATGTGAAACATCATATAAACAATAATAAATGCTTAAATAATAATCTTTTCACATATGCAAGCAGATATTAACACGTGAATTCAAGAACAAGACGGTTCTTCTTCATTACGAATAGCATGTACAGTAATAAAAAGTGGAGAGATCACCTGAATCCTTCCACAATCTTCGAACAGACCTTCGTCTGGATCCGTCCCGCCCTTGCCTCGCTAGGATACTTTCAAGACTTGTGCACACGAGATGACATATAAACTGATGAACATTTCCAGGAAACAAGGGTTTCCTGTAAAAATCTAGGAAAGTGCAGGAGGCACGGGAAATCAGACTTGAATTGGGATTCCAACAGAGTATAATATCTATAATTTCTCTCTCCCTTAGGCCATGGACATGAGGGGCTTTTATACTCCCTCAAATTAGTTTCAATCAGTTGGAAACAGTTAGCCACGTGCTGGGGTGGTTGAACTACTGGAGTAACCATCAACCCAGCCCGAAAATAGGGAATTTTTATATATATTTTTAATTATTTTAATGGCATACGCGGAAAAGTGTGTATAGACTCGCGTATACGCGTGGAAAAGTATGGGCATACCCACGTATGGGATTTTTAACACTGTTTTTTATGAATTTTGTTCAAGTCTGTGGGAATGGGTGCCCAAGGCCAAAGAGACAATCATGAATCACATGAGGGTGAAAAATGATGCTATAACAATAAGAGCATAATATTTGTACCTTGCAGGTGAGTGATTCTATCGTCTTGATCTCCTTAGTAGTGAACTTGCCTCAATTTTGTCCTGTGTGATTTCTTGCTCACCTCTAAATGGACTTCGACTGTTGAATGTATCCACATCACTAGATTCCTCTTTCTGTTGATGTTGTTGTAAATTACTGTCTTTGGCTTCATCATTGTTGTCATCAATCACTAAAGGCATGTGCCACTCCTCATAACTTCTGTCCTTATTCCATTCATTAACTTGTTCATGGAATATAACATCTCTACTCGAAAATACCTTGTGGGTAGATGGATTAAACATCTTATATGCTTTGAAATCATAAAAATATACTACAAATATTCATTTTATAGTTTTAGCATCCAATTTCTTCCTATCTACCTTAGGAATGCATGAAAAAGCTCTAGAATCAAATGCTCTCAAGTGATGGACTGCAGGTTTAAAACCATACAAAGCCTCAAATGGAGTCTTGAGATTAATACACTTAGTTGGACTTTGTTCTTTATGTAAACTGCAATACCAATTGCTTTTGCCCAACAACCATTTTATAGGTTCTTACCTTTCATCATGCTATCTGCACACTCTACCAAAGTTCTGTTTTTTCTTTTTGCAACCCCATTCTGTTGTGGAGTGTGGGGTATTGTAAACTGTTGTGTTGTTCCATGATCTCTGTAGTATTTGATGAAGTTCCCAAGTATGTATTCTCCTCCTTGGTTTGAGCAGATAATTTTAATGACTTTCCCTATCTGATTTTCAACCATATTTCTAAATTCTTTAAAGTACTTGAAAGCATTACTTTTCCTTCTAAGAAATTATACCCAAGTATACCTTGTGTTGTAATCAATAACTAACAAGAAATAGTAAGCTCCACCAAAGGACCTTGTCTGCATAGGTCCACAAATATCAGTATGCACAAGTTCAAGTATGTATTTCTTTCTCCTATTTAAGCTAAAGAGAAATTCATCCCTGTGCATTTTTCCAAGTGCAAAACCTTCACAATCAATATTTTTATTTCTTAAAATAGGAATTCCATCAACCATACCTTATTTCCGCAACATAAATAAGTCATGAAGGTTGACAAACTTTTATGCCAAATATTCTCTGTTGTCATAGTTGTTGAAGTTAAAGTTTGATGTGACATGCTTGTAACATTCAACTTATATAGGCCTCCAACTCTTACTCCTAATGCAACCAACTTCTGACGATCCAACAAATCCTTTACAACACAATAATTTTTGAAAAATTATACCTTTAAATTATGATCTATAATCATGGAGAGAGAGAGAGAGAGAGAGAGAGAGAGAGAGAGGGAGAGACCAAATTATTTTTAATACCAGGCACATAGATTACATTTTGGATGCGCCTAATATTACCACTAGGAAATATCATAGGAATATCTCCATACCCTTTATTCTGATATGCGTTGTCGTCTCCCAGATAGATGTTAGCATTGTTGTTGGTATCCTTAAAATTTTCATACCAGTGTTTATTACATGTCATATGAGTGGATGCTCTAGAATCCACAAACCAAGTTCCAGCCTCATCAGTCTCAGTAGAAAGAGCAACATCAGACACAAATGATTTAAGATCATGACTCAGATCTTCGCAAACAAAATTCCATGTATGCCTCTTGTGTCTATGTTTTTTTTCATCATTCTTCTTTTTATAATAGTCTCTAGTAATATGACCAGTTCTACCACAGTCAAAACACTTAATTCGTAAATTAGTTTTAGCGGATGACATATCTTGAAATGGATTTTTCTGAGATGGACCACCATTTTTATGTCCTCCTCCTGGTTCCTATTTGAAGAAATTTTTCTTTTCCACCAATGCCAGATATGCATTTTGAGGCTTCAGATTCTTGTGTCTCTCTTCTTCCTGCAACAAAATCCCTGTCAACTCTTCAAAGGTGGGAGCTTTCTCCCTTGTTGCAAGCCTTGTAATGAACATTTGATAATCCTATGTCATGCCATTTGAGGTAACTGTGACAAGATCAGTGTTGGATAATTTGTCCCCTATGTTGCCTAACTTTTATTTCAGTTCAATTATTTAATCTCGTGAGATGAATGCAACAATAGATTCATTCTCTTCCATTCTAATGGAGATAATCTTACTCTTCAGAAACAACACACGATTTTTATTTTTCGTTTGATACAAATATTTGAGTGTCACCCAAATCTCATTGGAGGTTTTGCAGTCTCGGATATGAGGGATTATGTTGTCTTTTACCGACATCTTCAACAACACCTTCACTTTATTTTCCTCTTTTCCCAATCCTGAACTGATGCGGCACCACCGACTATAATCGTCTTTGCTTCATCTCTGTTTGCAATTGTCCATGCACTAATGCCCTCGAGCAATGTTTGCAACTTGAACTTCCACTTGGTATAATTTGACCCATCGAGCTTATTTCTCTCATTAAGATATGTCTCTGCAATGTGATTATTCATTGTGGAAAAAACATTTCAACAATGCCCTGCTTTTAATTCATGAGCATCACTGGTATATTGTCTGATCAATAGATCCACGATTCCAATAATAGATCCATTGGTCCAATCTAAAGATCCAATAATCCAGAAACTGATCTCTGGATCCAACACCAGATCCTCCAACAATCAATCTACAGATCTAACACCAAATCCTCCAACAACTGATCTATGGATCCACCTCTAGATCCTCCAACAATCAATCTATAGATCTAACACCAGACATATGTCCTTCGATATAAAAAAGAAAAAGACGCTGGAAAAGGCCACTAACCCAGGTATATATGGTCTCGGGCTACCTCTAACATGAAAAAAACACCAGCGCCATTTCACCTTGCTGCAGGTCATGCTGAAGAAAACTTCTATAAGTTTTCGCTATCAGCGCAGGTATCAATATTGACCATCAGCGTTGATCAACACTCTTTCCCTATGTACTGCTAGCACTGACCAACACAACCTCTCTTTGTTGGGGGTGCACTGATCAGGTTTATTTAGAAAAAATTAGCGCTCTGTCACACAAACAAAATTGTACCAGCGTGCCTCTCAATTGTACCAACAATTCCTCTTGCGATCTTCTGTCGCCTCCAACAAAAACTTCACCTGCGCTCTGATACCATGATAAAAAATGTAAATTCAAATAAAAAATAAAATTACAATCTGAAACTAATGGCTCAACAATGAGACGAGCTACACCTGGAGACTGCCCAAGTAGTACTTCTCTATTCCATTGATCATAAAAATCAGAAATAAATAATATTACATTCAATTTAGGGAGATCAAAACTATCTCCTAGAAAATGGGAAATAAGTTTAAACTAAGACACACACACACAACCGTGAAACAAACTTTATCCATTAATTTCAACTGATAATAAAAGAGCACGGAATACCAAAATATTTGACAGTATTATATGTCCTCATGATTTTCACAATGTTATTTTTTTTCATGAACCTATTGATAATAAAAGAGCATGGAATATCTCGAAGGAGTCTAGGTAGGTTTTGACTTTGACATGGTTAGGCCAAGCATCTTTTTTCACCATTGTAGATAAAATGGAATATGGGATATTTTAATGGCCGCCAACATATTTATCAATAAAAAAATAATTGATTCCACAATCTGTCAACTTTCAATTAGATTTAAGAGGCATATATAAACAATTATGTTGAGTTTTCACACTGAAAGAAAAATCCTTACATGATCAGATCCGGTAAAGAAGTAAGTGATCCTGAATATGATTATTTATCTTCAATTATATATTGATGATACTACGCATCCCAAATTTCAAAAATGACACCAAAATACCTTTCATCACTTACCATTTTGTTACTACTATTATGGTCTCAAGATTGGACTTGCTACACTAAAATTCAATATAAGCATTCCCACAAGGTATCATGAAGCTCAACTATCAAGGGGGAAATCCTTGGTATCAACTTCGTGTAGTAATTTTAGATGTCGTAGATGGGCATGGGGGAGGAGAAAGTAAAAGTGTTGAGCCAATGGCCCAGTCCCTTCTTCATGCGAGTTTTGATTGGGTTGGAAGAGAAAGGGGTGAGATATGAAAACCAAGAAGAAACCCTCGTCTAAAAGAGTGAGCTGCTACTACAGACGATCCCCATCCATAAGAGAGTACATGTTCTCATCCACAATGAAAAGCCTCTCTATGAGTTTGTCATCATTCTCCAATACATCGACGAGGTCTGGTCGGGATCTAATTCTTTCATGCCCTCTGACCCATATGACTGAGCCTTGGGAATATTATGGGAAAACTTTATGGACAGTACGGTAATCCAACATTATAGATTTCATTTTCATTTCATTTATATCAGTGACATTTGTATGAGGTATCTAATTCATCTTAAATGGCGTTGTTGTTGCTTTCAAGTTTTGAAAAATGTTGTTCATAAGATTTGAAATGTGCCGATGAAGCTCAAGAAGAGGGTATTGTTGGAAAATTAATCTCAACCACCGCGTTAATTTTTCTCACAACAACCATACCTCAAGTAAATGTTTGTAGGTTGCAGATTTAGTTTTTCGGGAAGGACATTGCGTAAATGAAGTTATGAACAAGAGAAAAATTACCCATTTCACAACATATTAAACTATTAAAGTAAAATGGGAATTTAATTAAGGGTTGGAATAAATGTATGGTTAAACATTTATTCCACAAGTGTTTTTTAATTCACAAAACCTCTGCAAGTTCAGAAAAATCAAAGTCACCCATCTTATGTTTTAAATGTTAGTATTGTCATGTATTAATGTATTAGAAATGTATATTTTGAATTAATATGCATGTAGAAGTATTATACACAATGGTGGATGTAAGTCTGTAAAGACAAGGGGAGAAAATCGTGGAGAAATTATTGGTGGGCTTACAGGTTTTACTGTTTGTTACTCCAGAACCCCTGATGAATGTAAATCTCAGTAAGAACTAGCTTCTTGTGTTTTTGAAATCATAATATAAATTATGGTTACTTACGGTTTTTATCGCCACCACTCTGTTTTACTCTGTTTCACTGTGAGTAAATTTGTTTGAAATATTTTCTCCGTTATAGTTGCGCAAGCCAACATGTTTTAATATCAACCACTCTGTATTAAAAGGAAGACTCATATGATTTAGTTTATGCAATTGTATTGTCTCGATTAAGACCTCTTCGCAATTTTGTATGTTGAGGAATAATTTCCACTGCCTTAAGTTTTTTTTTTTAACATGGTATCAGAACGGGTGTAAAAAAATTTTACTCCAAGAGAAAGTATTTTTACTAAGACTTAAAAGTTTTTTTAGAAAGCATTCTATTTGAAGCCTATTCACCAGCAGGGAGAGTTTTTACACGGTTAAAATGGAAGCAACAAGCGCAAGCTTGACTAATCCACAAATACCTCAAATTAATGGAAAAAATTACGATTATTGGGCTATTACAATGAAGGCTTTGTTTTCCTCAAACATTTGGGAATTGATGGAGAATGGTTTCCAAGAACCAACAAATGCAGTAGCATACAATGCCTTGACACAAGCATACAATGATTTGTTTAGGGGAAACAGGAAGAAGGACTCCAAAGCCCTCTTCTACATCTTTCAAGTAGTGCATGAAAGTATCTTCCCAAGGATTGCAGCAACAAAAATGTCCAAGAAAGCATGGGATACCCTCCAGACAACCTACCAAGGCATGGAAAAAGTGAATATAACGAAGCTAAAGATGTTGAGAAGAGATTTTGAGACAATTTGTATGAAAGGGTCTGAGAATGTAGACTCACTTTTTACACATGTAATTGGACTGGTTACCCAAATCAGGTCTCATGGTGAGACACTTGAGGAAAGAATAATAGGTAAGAATGTTTTGAGAAGCCTTCCAACAATATTTGATGCCATATTTGTGGCCATAGAAGAGACAAAGAATCTATCATAGTTTTCAGTGGATGAACTTCATGCATCATTAAGTTCTCATGAGCATAGGTTGAACATAGAAACAACCTCCTCATTGGAGCATGCTTTCAACACAAAACGTTTCTTTTGGTCAAGGTAGAGGTCTAGGAAGAACAGATTATAGAGGAAGAGGAAGAAGCCCACATAGAGGTGGAAGAGGCTGCCCTTCAAGCTCAAGTGGAAGGGGCGAAAATCAAAATTCAAGTCAAGGCTTAAGCCAGAATCAAGAACACAGTCAGAGGTATGATAAATCTAAAGTTCAATGTCATTATTGTAAGAAATATGGTCATTATGAAAATGAATGTAGAAAGAATCAATATGACATAAGTAACAAACCAAGTGCACATTTCATAAAGGAAAATCAAAACCATGATAGCATTTTTTTAGCTTGTAATGTAGCACAAGAAAAATAAGGAGATGTATGGTTTCTAGATTCAGGGTGTAACAACCACATGATTGGGAACATATAAAAATTTTCCAATCTAGATAAAAGTGTAAAATCTGAAGTGACATTAGGCACTGATAGCAAAGTCTCTGTCACGGGAAAAGGAAGAGCCGACATTCAAACAAAGAAGGGAGAGAAGACGTATATTTCATATGTTTATTTTGTTCATGGTTTGAAACATAGCCAAATAAGCAATGAAAAACTCATGCAAAAGGGCTACAATGTATTTTTTTTAAAGGACGTGTGCACAATTTTGGATAAGTCCCCAAGCAGACATTTGATTGCAAAAGTTTAGATGAAAAACAATAGAATGTTTCCTCTCAAGCTAAAATCATATTTGAAGGAAGAAGGTGCTCAAGCACAACTATCAATGAATTCACAAGAGAATGAAATAAAATTTGCAGCCGTCACACAAGTAGAATTTCAAGCAGAGGTCAAAGATGAAAATTGGTTATGGAAAATTTGAGATTTGGTCATCTCAAATTTGGAGGTTTGAATTTCTTGCACAAGAAAGCCATGGTGAAGGGATTGCCACTCATAGAAAAACCGAACATCCTATGTGAAGGATGCATCTTGGGAAAACAACATAGAGAATCATCTCCATCAAAAAATTCAATAAGGGCAAAAGAACTCTTGGAGATTTTCCATTTAGAATTATGTGGACCAATGCAAACGCCATCAATCGGGGGAAACTATTATATTTTGACCTTCATAGATGATTACACAAGGAAGACATACTTCATAAAACATAAAAGTGAAGTGTTTGAGCACTTCTTTCAATACAAAGCTCTTGTTGAGAAGAAAAGTGTACACTACATCAATGTGTTGAGGACTGACAAAGGTGGAGAATCCATATAAAATGACTTCCTACATTTTTGCAGGGATCATGGAATTCACAAGCAATTTACAACAAGGTATACACCTCAGAAAAATGGTGTCACAGAAAAGAAAAACAGGACCATTATGGAAATGGAAAGGAGTATGTTTAATAAAAATCATTTGCTAAATGATTATTGGGTTGAAGTTGTCGCTTGTGTAGCATATATTATTAATAGATGTCCAACAAAAAGTGTTATGAATATAGTTCCTGAAGAGGAATAGAGTGGAAGAAAACATAACGTCACTCACATTAGAGTGTTTGGATGTGTGGCGTATACACGTGTCTCGGATGAGCTGAGGAAGAAGTTGGATAGAAAGGGGGAGAAATGTATATTTTTTGGATATAATGATGAATCCAAGGCATACAATATCTACAATCCATCAACCAAGAAGGTAATAATTAGTAGATATGTTCATTTCATAGAATAGGAAGCATGGGATGGAATTTTAGAGAAGACATTCAAAGTGAAGACATGTATACCACATGAAGACAAAGAGGAATTGAATGCAACAAATAATTCCTCAATGGTAACTCCCCCTACACCTACACAATCTCAACAAAGAAATCAACATGTGACACCACAAACAAATAATAGTACAAAGGCACATAGTCAAGAAAGTGCTTCTCCAAGCACACTACAAAGATACACAACTCCATCTACTTCAAGCGTGACACCAAGTGACATGTCAAGCCCATCTTCTGCAAGAATAAGAGGACACAAATTCAAAAATTTAAGTGAAATATATGAGCAAAATGAAATTGATAGTAATGTTGGCCTGAATTCCTTATTTCCATTATTTTGTCATGTAGATGACCCAACTCATTTCTGGGATGCAATAAAACAAGAAAAATGGTTTGCGACAATGGATGAAGAAATATGAGCAATAGAAAAGAACGACACATGGAAGTTAGTGGACTTTCCGCAAGGAAAATAAGTCATTGGAGTGAAGAGGGTCTATAAGACCAAGATCAGCATTGAAGGCATGATTGAAATGCATAAAGAAAGCTAGTTGTCAAATGATACAAGCAGCAGCATGGAAGATATTATGTAGAGACATTTGCGCCAATTGCGAGGATGGACACAGTGCATACAGTGTTGTCAATTGTAGCACAACATTAATGGAAAGTGTATCAAATGGATGTAAAATCAACATTCTTGAATGGAGTGTGAAATGGGAGGTGTATGTTGCGCAACCTCCTGGTTATGAGATAGAAGGCCAAGAAGACAAGGTGTGTAGGTTGAGGAAAGCTATTTATGGGCTAAGCAAGCACCATGTGCATGGTATAGCAAGACATATACTTACTTGATGGAAAGTGGGTTCGAAAAATGGGATGGTGAGCCTACTCTCTACATCAAGGCTAGTGACGGTAAGATTCTTATTGTTGTTTTGTTTGTAGATGATTTTATTTTTACAGGGAGTGATGATTTCCTCAGCGCTGATTTCAAAGAAGTCATGAAAAGTGAGTTTGAAATGACTGACTTGGGGTTGTTAAGGTACTTTCTGGGCATAGAAGTGAATCAAACAGAAAATGGTATTTTTATTTCCCAAGCAAAGTATGTAGCAGACATTTTAGAGAGGTTTAATATGCATAACAACAAGCTTACACCAGCTCCAACTATCATGGGGTTGAAATTGATCAAGGAATATTGAAAAAATGATTTCAATCCGAAATTATACAAAAGTATGGTGGGTAGATTAATTTATTTGAAAACAACTAGGCCTAATATAATGTATGTAATGAGTTTGGTGTCAAGGTTCATTGAGACACCCAAGAAGACACATTGGAAATCAGCCAGAAGGATTTTAAAGTATGTCAATAGAACAAAGGATTATGGTATTTTGTACACTGCAACAGATGATTTTAGGCTGGTTGGTTACATTGACAGTGATTGGGCAAGAAGTGTTGATGCCTGAAAGAGCACGTCAGGATATGCTTTTCATTTGGGTTTAGGAGCCATTTAATGGGCTTCCAAGAAGTAGCTGATAATGTTATTGTCAACAACAGAAGCTGAATATGTCACCACAACAACAACAACGTGTCAAGTAGTTTGGATGAGAATGATGTTGAAGGATTTATGCCATGAAAAAGAGGGAAAAACAACAACTTTCCATGATAATAGTTCCGCAATTGCATTATCAAAGAATTCTATTTTTCACAAGAGGACAAAGGACATTAATGCTAAATATTATTTCATAAGAGAATTAGTTAACAATGGTGAGATTTTGTTTCATCACTGCACGTCAGAAGAACAATTTGTAGACATCTTCACAAAGCCATTAGCACGTGGAAATTTTGTTTATCTCAGAGATTTTTTGGGTATGGTCAATGGTGACAATTGCGATTAAGGGGGAGTGTTGGAAAATTAATCTCAACCATCGCCTTAAATTTTCTGACAACAACCATATCTAAATTAAATGTTTTGCAAGTTGTGAATTTATTCAGGTTGTGAATTTAGTTTGCAGGGAAGGACATCCAGTAAATGAAGTTCTGAATAGGAGGACACTTACCCATTCTGAAACCGATTAAACTATTAAAGTGAAATGATAATTTAATGAAGGGTTGGAAGAAATGTATGGTTAAACATTTATTCCGCAAATATTATTTACTTCATGAGTTGTGAGCAGGTGGAGGTAGAGGGTGGAGGTAGAGGTAAGAGCAGTTGGATTCCTAGACATTGTATTGATCCCGAATGCCCCTTGGTTCTACACACTGGAAACGGTGGCCAAATGGAAAATACCATGGGATGGTGAGTTCCCAAGGCTTCAAGGGTGGATGAAAAGATGCTCAGAGAGGGAGAGCATCAAGAAGATCCTTCAGGATCCTCACAAGGTTTCATAATATTCCATTCAATTAAGGAAGACAATTGTCACCTTCTATTGACTGAAAATCTTAACCTTATATATATATATTGTATAGTATGGTATGGAGTAGAGTAGAGTGACACTTACTATATTTTGATATGTTTGAAGTCCCTATTAACAGTGATAATACATAATACTATTGTGTTCAATCATTTCAATATTTTTTTTATATACAGTTTGTCACAGTTGTGTTGAATGATTTTAATAATTACAGCTATATTTTGAGCTTCACCCTTCACGACTTGGTAGGTCATTCAACCAGTGAAATATTAGGACTATCTATTTATGAATGGGAAGTTTGGTGTTGAAGATAAGCTTGATGTGCAGGGTGATATAAAGGCCCGCACTCACCAAACGAACAACTATTCAGCCTATTTTGACTTTGATTCATGGGTAATTATTTAATCTCTCAAAGATATTATAGTTATTCATCATAAATTTAATGCATATACTTATACTGGGTTATCAACTTTGTTTTTTACAAGCAGTAAATTTGTATTCATCATTACACATAAAAGAGAATTGAAGAGTATTAGTGAAGAAGAGGGTGAATATAATGTGCAGCAGCAAATAATGTATGAGGAATATTTTTTCAATATAAATTTGGATTATTTCCTTAGACAACACTCTTAAAATACTCTGTTGTTGTTGAGACTCTGTTTTACTCTATTTTTCTTTTTCTCTGTGTTTCTTTTTAAATAGATTGGTATTAGAGCAGGTTTTAAGAGAGGCTTTTGGTGTTTATATTGTTGTCTTTGATATGGCTAGCTACAGTGGCTTGTGGTAACAAGTACCACAGTTTGATGGGAAAAATTATAACGTCATCTTGAAAATGGCTTTCCTTATTCTTTAAACTAAGCTGCTGGATTCAATGCTTTCTTGGGTTAAAAAAAAAATGTAATTAGATTAAAAAGAATATGTTGACGAAGAATAGGAAGAAGGATGCCAAGGTCATTTAAAATTTATACAAACAACTAAACAACTATGGGCGATGCCATTTTTCCAAGGATGGAAACTACTACAAAGTCCAAGCAAGCACGAGAGACTTTGTAAAATGCATACCAAGGAATCAACAAGGTAAAGTTTGTCAAGTTACCATTGTTTAAAAAAAATGATATATTAAAAATTTGCTAATTAAGGAGTCTGATTTAGTGAATGATTTGTTTAGTCACATTATGAAATTGGTTAGTCATATTAGAATTAATGGAAACACCCTTGAGGTTCAAAGAATCACAGTAAATACCAAGTCTTCCTCCTAGTTTTGATCCTATTACCTATTATTCTCGTAATAGAAGAGACAAAGGATTTAACTCAAATATTTCTTGATGATATTATGAGTTCCTTGCAAATATATGAACAAAGGCTAAATAGATTAGCTACCATTTTTTCTAAGCAACTTTTTAGATATCAAGTTTTTGTTTCTGTTAAGGGAGAAGAAGATTATACAAAATGGATATGCTGCTGGAGAAAATGGAAGTGGAAGTTTTAGTATCAAAAGATGAAATAGGAAGAGGAAGAGGAAGGAGCAATGATAATTCACAAGGAAGATACTCACAAAAGTATGAAAAATTCACTATAATGAGTGAAAAAATTGGACATTATACACACGATATATAAAATAAAAATGCAAACTTCTTCTAAAAGTGAAAAGAAGCAAAATATATTTATCGTTTGTAATGAAGTAGAAGAAATTAATAAGGATGTTTAGATAGTGGTTGTAGCAACAACTTGACAGTGGAAACAAAGAAATGAATTCTACCATCGTTGAATTTGAAATCTAAAATGAAAATGGAAAACAACAACTTCCATTTGCAACAACTAAGGTAACATTAAACAAATCCAGGAAGTATGTTATGCCCCTTGTTTAAAACATAACCTCACTCATGTTGGAAAATTAGTTCAAAAGGTATAGAGAATTATGTTTAAGAATGGAGAATACATTATTTTTTATAGAAATGGAAATAATAATCAAATTACAATAGTTAATATGAAAAACAAAATAATGTTTCATTTAGCCATGAAGAATCAATTTTTTGTTTGCATTCAAAATTGACACAATGAACCAACCTAGGTTGTGGCATCTAAGATATGGTCACTTGAGTTTCAATGAGATGAATTTGTTGTATAAGAAACAAATGGTAAAAGGACAACCTTTGATTGAAAAACTTACTAAAATATATGAGGTTTTCGAAAACAACATAGAAATGATTTTCCCTTTTGTAAATAATAGAGAGCAATAGATCGACGTCATCCACGTCATTTGACTCATACAGATCTTTGTGGTCCTATAAAAACCCCCTCTTGGAAAAAGTAAATGTTTTATAGCATTCATAGATTATTTTAGTAGAAAAACACACATCTACTTCTTAAAGTATAAATTTTAAACCTTTGATACCTTAAAGAAATTCAAGGCCATAGTTGAAAAATATAGTGGATACTGGATAATGATCTAATATAGGAGGAGAATACATACTAAATGTATTGTTAACCTTTTTCAAAGAATGTGAAATTAAGAAGAAAATTACAACAAGGTATACACCACAACAAAATGGTATGTTAGAAAGGAAAAATAAAACCTTTCAGGAAATGGCTAGGAACATGTTTAAAGGCTAAATGATCGACAATTATGAGGTGAAGTAGTACCATCTGCAACTCATTTGTTGAATAGATGTTCCACACAAATTGTTCATAACATGATTTCGCAAAAGGCATGTAACAATAAAAAGTTGAAAGTTGAAAAATTAAGAGTTTTTGGCAAAGAAAATTTTAGGGGCTAATATTTGCACATGGGTTAATTTTCCATTCTTTTTCCATAAAAAAGATTTGCCAATTTCCATTTTTTCTAAAAATGATTCGCCTACATTTTATAGTGTAAAATTATTTTACCTTAAATATAGCCAAAATTTTATAGATACCATATATAAAATCGTTATAAATTTGAATATTTTTACAAAGATATCACCAAATATTTTGCAATTTGCATATTAAGAACTAGTAAGATTCACCAAGGTTTCGAAACTTTAAAATAAATTTCCATTCTCAAAATTTTCCCTAGTTTTTGGTTGTGTGGAATTTATACATATATCCAAAGAAAGAAGAAAAAAATGAGATGGTAAAGGAGAAAAATGTATTTTTTTTAGATACAGTTATTAGTGAAAGGTATACAAGCTATACAATCCTAACACAAAGGAGTTAATAATTAACAAAGATGTGATCTTTCTCCAAGATGAATTGTGGAATTATAAATACCGAGAAACACAAAATCTTGGGGCAAAAATACCTCCTAAGAACTTATACAATCCTAACATAAAGGAGTTAATAATTGGCAAAGATGTGATCTTTCTTCAAGATGAAGCATGGAATGATCAATATGGAGAACCATAAAAGGTTGGGGCAACAATATCTCCTATGAAATTATCAAATGGCACACACGGTATTACTACAATGACACCTCAAATCAATGGAATTCAATATAGACCACAATGTGTCACCCAAGTTGCATCTCCATCAACAAGTTCCCAATTCCCCCCCTACCACAACTCCTCCTTTACTTACTCCTAGCATAAAAGGAAGATCATCTTCAAGGTATTGTGGCAATAATATCTCAAGGAAAATAAGTAGTTTGGAGGAGATATATGAGATATATAGGTATGAAGATGGTGATAATGAATTGGTGATTTTTTCTTTATTTTTTGAAAATGATCATATTTACTTTAAATATGTGGTATAGGAAAGAAAATTATGTGATGAGATTGGTGAAGAAATGCAAGGAAATGTGAAAAATGAGACGTGGGAGCTAGTAAACCTTACAACAAGAGAAGAAGTGATGGGTGTGAAGTGGTTTTATGAAACTATTGATTACATGACACACTTTCTAAAATTCATTTCAATAAAAATTTTGGGGACCATTGCGTTCATTTTTCTTTTACATTTATTCTTATTCTTTGTCATCATATTCATAAAAAATTATGAATAAGGTGTTTGAAATATCTTTAAGAGAAATCTTTTTGAAAAGAAAAAACCTTAATAACCTAAGTAAAAATGTCGATTTTTTCCATTTTTAATTAAATTCTTCGAGTCATAACTTTTAAAACACAAGTTCCACTAATGGTTGATGATTTCATGAGTGGTTGGTGATATTTAATGGGTGAAGTGGGTTTGGTGACACAAATAAAGTCATTAATCAATCCCATCAACGATCAATTGAATTACTTAGGTCATATGAATTTACACCTAACACATTTTGTCGATGGTTAATGAGTCTATTGGCCTCTTGAATGGTATTTTCATTGATGTCAATGTTAGTCTTTGAAATATTTTAATATTGGATTGCACTAATTGGAAGTTCCAATGGAAAATAAGCCTCAAAAGAGAAGGAACCTCATATGTTTAGAAGTCCCTTTGGTGTGATCAATATTCTCCACATTTTATGAGGTATATAAATGTGAAGGACATTGAATTTTCATTCAAAACCATCATATGTTGATAGCACTCACCATACCATTTCTAAAAATAGGTAGCACCACATAAATCCTCATAGTTGATGAGATATTCCATCTTAAAGTTGAAGCCACAAAGTTTGGTCAAGGTGTCCCTATTGAATTGAAAAAGAAACTCTATGAATAACTTAAGTTTGGCCTTAAAAATTCATGATCTCATTAAAATGGATGGAAATATTGTGGGTCATGAGTGTTAAAATTTGTTGACCATGTCAGTCTCAAAATGTGGTTTTATGGCCAGTCATTCGTATGAACTGGCCCAACCAAACCTATATATACAATGAATGTGTATTTGATTGTGGATGTGTGTGTGCAATAAAGCTTTGTGTTCTTCCTTGAAATGTTCTGAGCAAGGAGTTCCCTTTTGTTATGGTTTGTGTCAATAGTGTGACCACAATCATTAACATTGACAGGCGACTACTACTGTGTGCAAGTGTGAAGGTTCGATATGAAAATCTGGTTATGGCTACATGCTCTAATTAACATTACAATTTGGTTGGTGATTCTGTCGAGAGACTCATTAAGCGTCTTATCTATCCAAGTGTTGGAGTTCATTCTGTCTATGGTTCTAGTTCACCGTGAGTTTTTTAAATTTTGGTGTGACTTTATTACGGAGATCCAGTGGGATACAACTTTGTGAGTTATCATTATACTATAATATTTGGTGTGATTTTAGTATGGAGATATAGTGGGATACAACTTTGTGAGTTAGCATTATACTGTAATATTTGGTGTGATTTTATTATGGAGATCTAGTGGGATACAAATTTGTGAGTTAGCATTATACTGTAATATTTGGTGTGATTTTATTATGGATATTCAGTGGGATACAACTTTGTGAGTTATCATTATACTTTAATAACGATCATCTGAATGATTCATGAGAGTCTCTAGTTCTGCAATGAAATCATTATACTATAATATTCAGTGGACCAGTCTAGTATATTTAAAGTGCAACGACTCCTTGTTTGTGGGATAAAGGTTCATGAGAGTATCTAGTTCTGCAATGAAATCATTATAATATAATATTGGGTGGACCAGTCTAGTCACTCATGGACCAGTCTAGTCACTCCTTGTCCAACTTACACATAGTGATTTGATTTATAAATCTACTAAGACATACATACTCTACCCCTCTAGTTTTGAAACTGAAGACATATATACTATACCTCTCTAGTTTTGAACCTGTAACCTCTCAGGAATAAACACATACTCTTAACCATTAGGCCCACAAAATTGATGTTTAATATGGTTCGTGTATTGATACATACTACATTAGTGTAAGCTAAATGGTTAAGAACAAGGATGTCGCTAATTGGATGAAATTAAAAATTTATTAATCGACATAATACCCATAGATTGTGGAGGGTTTGGTTTGTTGCATATGACATAAATAAAATTGGTAGATTTGTTGAACCGTCATGGCCGGTTGAGAAGTGATAAGTTCGATTTTTGTCATGATTGGTTGTTACAAACATGCGAGCAGAGACGCATAGGTGAGTACCAAAGAGTGACTAATTTAATTTAGCAAATTTTTGTATGGTTGTCAGCATGCAGAGTCGAAATCGGCCCTGTCATGTAAAACAATTTCGACATGACAATAATTCCTTAGCTGCTAGGGCAGACACAACGATTCAAGAAGAAGGGTGGCAATCAAGACATATGTTCGAATCTTTCCAGTTATCAGGTTTAACCCAGTTTTTATTTTTAATGAGTTTAATTGTTGTAAAATAAATAACATAATTGCGATGGACACCAAGACATATGTTCGAATCTTTCCAGTTATCAGGTTTAGCCCAATTTTTATTTTTAATGAGTTTAGACATATGTTTGAATCTTTCCAGTTATTAGGTTTAACCCAATTTCTCCAACTTTCACTGTTGATGCATGACATACATCCTCATCATATCCTCCAGGATTATGTTTTTTTTTTTTTTCTAGATAAGACTAAATTCTATTACTGTGATAAAATATGGTACATACAGAGGTGCTTTTCGAGCAGTAGGACGAGTTTCAGCCAAATGACAAAAAAAGCGCTGCCCTCGTGGGGAAACCAGCGCGAGGAGAAATTAGTTGCTGCCTCATAAGAGGAAACCAGCATTACACAGTAAGTCTTAAAGCAGTAGCAATATGAACAAAAACTATAACTGAGATTAGACAAGTCCTCAGGCCTAAAATTCAGCAGGTACCACCGATACAAAAACTCTAACCTGGAAAATGCAGTGAAACTGGAGGATTTAGAGACCGTAATCATCAGAGGGGGATTCTTCGACAA
Organism: Pinus albicaulis; assembly: GCA_034641835.2. Lineage (NCBI taxonomy): Eukaryota > Viridiplantae > Streptophyta > Pinopsida > Pinales > Pinaceae > Pinus > Pinus albicaulis. The sequence continues at coordinate 150,077,168 of CM076581.1, read as the reverse complement.
TTCGACATCCGTAGCCGCAATCATCATCATCCTGCATGGGAATTGCTGCCTCGCCTGCGTCGCTCTGCTTTGGGTGCGCTTCTGTGGGATTAGTGCTGCCAACTCCGAGCTCGCTACTCTCCATGGTGCGTGGGCTGTTCAGCTGAGAAGGGCGCATAACCGGAGCAGACTGGAGCTCGTGAGAACGAATCCCTGGAGGCGTCGGAGGAGGTGGTCCCGAATTGAGCTGAGGGAGCTCCTTGAATTGCACAGAGATGGTCGCCACTACCATGGGCTGGTTCATGACACAAGGGAAGTGGAAAAGCGCAGTGGACGGGTTGGCCAAGAGGGCAGACTCTGGAATGCGAGGCTCTGAAGGATGGGGAGAGACGCTGCGCAGAGGAGAGGGAGGGTGGTGGGCCGGCAGAGCTCTTCTTCTGCACGAGACTCGCGTGGAGGGGCGACGAAGACGTTCAGAATCCGGAGAGCTCGAGGGGCTAGGAGGTGAGCGACGCCTGGAGGCAGGTCTGGCTCGGGTGCTGCCTCTGCGGCATCTGAGCCTGTGCCGGAGCCGAGGCATGACTTTGCAGGGAGAGTGCAGGCGTCGAGGGAAGAGGAGAGGCGAAGTAGGCAGAGTGGACGGCGACAGACCAGGAGAGAAGACCTGGGGCGGATCAGCAAGAAGCCAGGGATGCAGATGACCTTGACAGTGATGAAAACCAGAGTCGAATTCCACGCAGCAAAGGAGGGTGCATCTCCGGCCAAGAGTCGTTCTGAAGTTGGCGAGCTTGGCTTCCGGAGGGCACGCAGAGCCGAGAGGAACAATGAGCTGAGACATGGTGACAAACCACATGAAATGCAGAGCGTAAGGAGGAAGCATCGAGAAGGCGGGAGAGCAAATGCACTTGGAGGACGGTGGTGAGTTAAGGCAATGGCCTCGTCCTCCCCACCGGCTTGAATGCCGAGTATTGTGAAGAGCCAGGAGTTTAATGCTGCGGGTATGGTGGAGTGATTGCAGTCGGCCGGCTGCGTTGTGGCGATGCCACGCATCAACCCAGCCTCCGCTCATCCCGATGTCAACGGTGGTCACCCGCATCCGGTCCCTCCAAGATTACACCCTCTATGTCTATCCATTTGTTTGTGGATGATAAGTTGTACTGAAGGCCAACTCTATACCCAAACCTACAAATAACTCCTTCCAAAACCTGGAAGTGAAATTATCATCTCTGTCTGACACGATGTTCTTTGGAACATATTGCAACCTCACTATCTCCTTGATGAAGACATGTGTTAGCTCACTAGTTGAATAAGTAGTCTTCACTAGAATAAAGTGAGCTACCTTTCTCAACCTTTCAACCACAACCATGATGGAATCATGCTGCTTCGATGTCCTCAAAAAACATGTAATGAAATCCATGGAAATGACCTCCCATTTCCATTCTGGAATCAGAATAGGTTGTAACAAACCAGTTGGGTGCTTATACTCAACTTTCACCTACCACTAATCCAATAATTTAGCAAAAAACTCCGCCACTTCCTTCTTCATATTTGGCCAATAGTATAACTTCTTCACTGCTGTCAATGTTTTTTTATATCTTGAATGACCTGAATATGGCTTGACATGAAACTCCCTCAAGATAAGCTTCTTGATATCATTGTCATTCAACACATAGATCATGTCCCTGAATTTGACCAAGTCATCAGTTGTGAGATGATAGTCCAATTCTTGATCACTTGTACCCTATTGTAACCTATGCTTAAGTTGTTGATACTTATCATCCTACTTTCCTACCTGTAGGATATGGTCTTGTAAGTCCATCCCATAAGAACTTATAGTTGAAACATGGTCTAACTGCACTCTCTTACTAAGAGGATTTGAAACTTTGTTCTCCTTTCCTTTAATTTATCTGATCTCAAAGTCAAACTCATTAAGGGTGGAAAACCATCTAGGTTTCCTAACATTCAGATTCGCTTGGTAAAATAGGTACCTCATCCCACTATGATTTTTCATCAATACAAACCTCCTGCCAAGAAGATAGTGCCTCCACATCTTCAATGCATGAATAATAACTTCCAACTCAAGATCATGAGTCACATAATTCTACTCGTGCTCATTCAATTTCCTTGACTCATAACACACCACCTGTCCCTCTTGCACAAAAAATAAACCAAGTACTCTCTTGTAAGCATCTGTGCACACCACAAACTCTTTATCTAGATCTGCAATCTTTAATATTGGAACAATTGTCAACAACTAATTCAACTGCTCAAAACTTGTTGCACATTCTTTTGTCCATCCAAATTTCTTCCCTTTTTTCTGCAATGATGTGATAGGATATGCAATCTGCAAGAAGTTCCTAATGAACCTCATATAATAACCTGCTAACCCCATGAATGATATGACCTCATCCATATTCCTAGGAGTTTCCCATTCCATAATAGCTTTTATTTTTTCAGGATCCATTGCTATGAATTCCTTGGAAACCACATGTCCCAAGTAATGTACCTTTTTTTGAAAGAAACTACATTTTCTAAGCTTGGCATACAACTAATACTCTCTTAGAAATATCAATACTGCTGCTAAATGTTCTACATGATCTTCCTCATTCTTAGAATATATCAGTAAATCATCAATGAATACAATAACAAACTTTTCCAGATAAGTACGCAACACACTATTCATCAAGCACATAAAATTAGCTGGAGCATTAGTCAAACAAAAAGGAACTACAACAAACTCATAATGCCCATACATGGTCCAAAAAGAATTCTTCTAGATGTCCTCTTCTTTAATGTGTACTTATCCTGATCTCAAATCAATCTTTGAGAACATTGTTGCTCCTTTCAGTTGGTCAAACAAGTCATCAATCCTCGGCAATGGATACCTATTCTTGATGGTCACCTTTTTTAGCTTCCTCTAATCAATGCACAGTCTGATAGTGCCATCCTTCTTCTTCACAAACAACATTGGTACACCCCAAGGCGATAAACTTGGTCTAATGAACCCTTTGTCAAGCATTTCCTTCAATTGCAACTTCAACTGCACATACTCTCGAGTACTCATCCTGTAAGGTGCCTTCGATGTTGGTGTTTCCCTTGGTACCAACTCAATAGATAATTCTACTTCCTTATGAGGAGGAAACTTTGAAATATCTACTGGAAACACATCCTAAAGCTGTGGTAATACAAGGTAACTCTTGAATATTTCTGCATCCTCAACATCCTTACCCTTGTCACTGGAAATATTGAGTACAAATAGTACACACCCCTTTTTGCGACTACTCTTGGCTTGCGTAGTTTCAATCATCCTCATTTATGTAGACTTTTTCTTTCCTCGCAAGATTCTCTTTTCCCCATTATCATCTAGGCACTCAATAACCTTGTCATAGCAATGTACTTTGGTCTTGTGGATATACAAATAATCCATACCAAAAAACATACTATATGATCCCAATGGAAGAAAATTTAGATGTGCTGATGTAGGCATACTATTAAGCTCAAATGCACAACCTCTTACCAGTGATGAACTCTCTTCCTAGTACATGTATCCAACTGCACCAACCAAGACTCTGCATGCACTTTTGTCCTCAAACCAAAATTATCCATCAGGTCAATATTAACATAAGTATAATTAGATCTAGGGACAATAAAAATAGAAACAACTTGACTACAAAGCTTAATTTCCATCTCAATAATGGATGTTTTGTGATCTTCCTACTTGTTTTCTAAAACTACATAAATCCAAGGAATGTTATGGCCCACATCCCCAACCATCTGTGCCTCCTGTGTAGGTTTTAACCCTGTACAAAAATTAGCTGCAGATGAATTCTAAAAACAGAAAATAAACAATGGCAAGAACATAAAACATATATACACAGATATTTTCCCCTAGATCCCAAAACCGAGACTACCAAATTGATTTTTCATATATTCCTTTCAATGTTACAATACATATATATATACATGTCGAATCATTCATAAACCTCAATCCATTAACCCTGGATTAGAACATAACCATAGTTCCCTTGACCATATCTACAAAATACCATGTGTAGAAAGCCATCATGCCCAAAACAATGTGAAAAATCCATACACAAAACCATAGGTAGGTCTGCGCACCTATTATAGGGTTAAAAAAATTTCCCTGGGGCGCTGCCCGGGATCCTGTGTAGGGGGGCTACCACCCCCCAAAAACCAACCGATAAGGAGGGCTATGCCCCTGCTGTGACCCCCCCACACATGTGACTAGTTTTGGAAAGAATATAACGTACATCCAACATCCTGTGCACTATAGATCTGAGCCCTACCACCCTGGTACAATGTACAATCCTTCTTGCGATGATATTTACCACATATCCAACACTACAACGGTCCCCTGCCATCACCTCTATTCTGTTGCGACCCATGTCCCTGTTCAATTGCATTAACCTTCTTGTAAGGAACCACATTCTTCTCACCTACATCTTGAGGTCTTCCCCGCTTCAGTGGCCACTTCCCTTTAACTTTCTCATTCCCCTTCAAATCTTACTTAGGTTCAGATCTACTCTTTGATTGCTCATAACAATGATTTAGTTTCTTGATGGCTTCCTCCAGCTACCATGGCTTGCAAAACTCAATCAGGTCTCTATATGTTGTTGGAAACCCACTAATGAACCTTTGAATATTTTCTTTCTCAACCTTCAGGTAAGGCACATACCTTAGAAACTCCAGGATCCTGCTAGTATACTCGTCATCTGTCATGGAACCCATTTGTAACTCATAAAAATCCTTAGATATGTCATCATAATACCTCTCAGATAGGTACTTCTTCTTGAAGAGTCTCTCAGACTCGTCCAAAATCAACTCTTCTTCCCAAATTCCCTTGAAATTCTTCTCATCTTCCCACCAGATATCTGCTTTCCCTTTAAGACTGAAAGTGGTTATTTTGGATTTCATGTTCTTTGAGTATTTATACAAGCTGAAGAATTTCTTCATTCCAAGAAACCATGCCTATGAATATTCTAACTTATTCATCTCTCCATCAAATGTAGGCGAATTTACTTTCTTGAAATCCTCGAATAATTACTCACTCCTCCTATAAGGATGATGGCGGTGACGAATGTGATGATGTCTCCTAGATGGGGAACTAGAGTGATACCCATACATACCAGTATTCCTATCAGGTGTATCCAATGATCTTCCACCTCTGACTGTGTCCCATCTATCCAACTTGTATCCTAACTGAGACCTGCTACCATATGCCCCATTAGTCTTCTCTTCCTGTTCTTGACTAATCCTCAACTATCCCTGTCTCTACAAGTCTGAAAAACTTTAAAGGACAACTGCATTGACCTCTGATTTCTTTTCCCAAGCCATTGCAAGTTTTTCCTAAGCCTTAAATAACCTATCATTGTCTACTTTGCAAATTTTGATCTTTGCCCTCAAACTCCTAATTGTGTCTACTATATCAGGAGAATACCCATATCCTTGTTACCAAAATGATCTATAGCGAGAGTCACATGAACTATAGTCCACCATTTTTCTTGTCATCTTTGATTCTCCTTTTCCTGCAAGTATACCATGTTAGCTAAACCAAATAGGTACCATAACCAAAATCATACCTCAATGACATTCAAGGGAGGCTTATCTCATCTACAAAATCATTCCACATTAGCATGATACACGTATAGTCATAATCAAATAAATATGCCAACATCATGCATGAAAATACCAACTGCATCCTGTGACCCCATGCATGAAAACCATAACCATGCTAACGCATGCATAACCACATGCACTTAACCGCATTGGTCAAATAGGCTAACCATAACCATACCATCCAAAGAGAGCGCAACCTGCTTTGATATCACTCTGTAACACCTCCTCCCATATATACCCACTTTAACCGTCCTTCCCAGCATAAACATGAGCTAAGGGATACTATGACATGACTCGATCTCCTAGATAACCTTAAGGAAATGGAGAAGACAAAAAAAAAACCTTACTGACTTCCCTCAAGTGTTATAGGACCCCTAGGAGCTAACCAGTCACTCCAGGCGCCCAACCCCTCAGTTAAATTTCTTTTTCACTGACCTAGAGCCTTATTTACTCCCATGAAAAGGCCTCCATGTGACTGGATCCCTCCAGTCGCTCCCACAGGCCTGCTTCCCAATGATTGCATTCTTTTTCAGGCAGTTCTATGCCAGCAACCGCAAGATATAAATGTTCAAAGAAAATAAATGAACTCTCCTTAGTTTATACGATATAAAAAACCATTGAAGATGAGGAATTGTTCAATGGAACACGATATGCAATTTGGATCACCAACACGAAGATGTACTTGAAAAGTCTTGGCGACGAAGTATAATAATTCGCTGTTTTCGGAAGCACGGGTACAAAAGAGTCAACAGAAGGAGAAATTGATGTGGAGATAGAACTGAACAATGCCTTAAGTGATCTTAGAAAAATAGAGAAGGAAAATAATATACTCAAAGAATAAATTTTTGTCTTAAGACTTCAAGCAGAGGAAGCAGAAAAGAAAGAGAAAATATTGACAAGCCAATTAGAGGAATTTTTTTAGAAGTATAAAGAAAATTTATTCAAAAGCAAAAGGAACTTGATGAAACTCTAGGTGTAATATATATGCTAAAGGAATGGAAAAAGGAGAAAAAACAAAATGTTGAAAAGAAGAATCATGTTATTTGTTAGTATGAATCTTTCGTCGTAAAAGATCACTTTAGCTACGCATAACAAATAGCCCTAACATCGATTATGGCTGTCAAATATCTTCAAATCTGCAATTAGTTGATCTAAATAATGCTGCACAAATCTAGATTTAAGCATAAAATATATTAAGCAGATAAAGTAAAATGTGGCTACATGCATCCAATAGACAAGACAAGAACAATGTATTTGAAAGAATTTTTATATTACATTGAAAAGGGGCACCTGAGAGGAAAACAAGAAAGGTGTTTTCCAATTCTCCTCAATGGGATGGGTTCTTGGAAGTCCTCGGCATTTCAGATCTAGAATCTCTCTCTTGTTGGTGTGGAAAACCTAGACAAACATAGAACTCAAAGGGAGCTCACAAGGAAAAAATGGAGAATGTGACCAAGTATAGATCCAGAGTGATCTAATGCAATGGAGGTGACTAATGAATGGGGAAAACCCTTCTATTTATAACAAAATATTGGGGTGTTCTAGAACTCGGTGCATGAATAAAATATTGTTAATCAAATTCTAGAATCACCCTTTAGGAATATTTTATTATATTTGTTGGAGGGAAAAGGTCTTTTGAATTAGGTCAATTCCTTTATTTATAAACAATAAATAAATAAATTATTTATTTATTATTTTAGGGAGATGGTGGGAATATAATTAAATAAATAATGATTTATTTAAGTATTTAAAAATGATTTAGTGAAATTTAACTAGGAATATTATTTAAATAATGATTTGAATAACTTATTCCTAGGAAATAATTAAATAAATAATGATTTATTTAATTAATTTCCTTGTTTTGGGTTAAATATGACCAGGAAATATAGATAAATATTATTTTACATGGTGAAAGCAATTTTACTTAGGGTAAAATTGGTCTTACATGGTGTACTTGGGTTCATCTAATGATAATGAGTTAGATGAACAAAAGAACAAGAACATTATTAATGAAAAAGAACAAGAAATTTCTCACTTAAAGATAAAGATAAAAGAAGCAAGTGAGCCTCCATACAATGAAGGAAAAATTTCTAAGCCTCCACAAATTAGGATTGAAGAAAATCTTGAAAGTAAAATCCTCAAAAAGTAAAATCAAAGTGAAATATAGAGGAACATTGAAAGTGTTGATGAAGTAATCAAGGATAAGAATAAACAAAGGATTGAACCTCCTCCAAGAAATAATTACTTTAGAAGATCATTAAGGCAAGATAGGTACATATTTTCTGAGTAATATTTTTCATGTATAAATTTTGTGCATAAGGCTAGGGATTGCAAGATTGTTACATGGATGATTATCAAGGTCATTATCAAAAACCTAGAAGCAAGTTTGTAGGAACACAAGACATATATCCAAATGGATTCATCAATAGGTATTATACGTGAGGTGTTCCTTCAGTCAGGTACCACAATGAATACTTAAAATTCCATAACTATGAACACATAGCTCGTGATTGTAGAAGCACGATGAAACCTTCCATGAGGAAAAAAACTGATACCATATACAAGAATGTTTGGAGAAGAAAACAAAAGCAAGAAGAACAGGTGAATGAAGAAATCCTATGGGTCATGCTCACATGATTTGTAAAGTCCACGGGGGCTTCACTGATAAACCAATATGATATCACGTGTCTTCATATTGGGGTGATAAAAATATAAAATTATTAAAAAAATATATTGACTATATAATAGGGGGAGAGTAGGCTTTTTAATGTTATACATGAATATATGTATTCTTGGGTACTTTTTATTCAAAAGTTTGACTAGGCAGATCAAAAAATTGGTGGGCTAAGGCAAAAAAAGGGGTGAACAAGGAGCAGGGTGTGCGAATAGACGAACAAGGAGGGTCTGTGAACAAGTGTGTGAATAGGGAGGGTTTTCGAACCAGGTGAAAAATGTGCGAACCACATGCGAACAGGGAGGGTGTTAAGAAACTATAATTTCTTTTCCGTGGCAGCAAGGGTATTTGGCATCACAAATAATCCATAGACATGTAATTAGCCTTCATCTTCGTAATCATCTTGTTGAGATTCTCTATTATTTTATCAAATATCACATTCCTTCATCCATATAGTACTTCTCCTTAAAATAGGCTAATAAGCTAATATCATAATCACGCATACCCATTTAACACTAATCCATCTAAGCTAATATTAAGAAATAACTTCATCCTTGCAATATTGTAATAGGTGAATATTATATGGGCAATCCATAACTATAAAATTAACTATTTCTCACCTATTATTATTATTATTATTATTGCTCACATGATATCTTAGAGAGTTCATCTTAGAAACCATTAAATGCCATTGATATATCTAACAAAAATATAATCACCCCCATCACCTTTTTCAGATCTTATGAACAACCTATACAATTCTTCACTGTATTTTTTACCATCATTTCCTTTTGCTTCATGTTTTTCAATTTTCTCGACAGATTCAACAAATAGTCCACAGGCAGACTTGTATTAAAAAACATCCATGAGAACATAATATATAATGTTTCTCCAATATGATAATGAATCTGATTTAGACAAGTAGTAATTTTTCTCCACAAGTAGCAATGATTTCTAAATTAGGACAACTTCTGTTGTTTATATGAGAGATCAAGCAACGTCATTATCCATTTGTAGCTCCAAAAACATAAAAAATGCCTTTATCTCTCACAAGCCCTAGATACCAACGAACAATAAAATGAATTAAATGAATTTCATACTAGTGAACAATGAAAGCTACAAGGGTTTGGTTTTGACCTCTTTAGGACACAAAAAAGTGATGTAAATAAGGCCAAAAATGAGGCAGATCTAGGGCCTAAGCTTTTCCTATAAGTTTGTCAATGTTTGAATCAATAAATAATTTATCAAATATGTTTTAGTACTATGTTTTATTGCAGGTTTTAGTTCCATTTGAGGAATCCAATGATAGTACATTTTGAATCAAGGTGTTTCATCCCAATAGTAAGATTTCTTCATCTTTTTTTTAGCTTTGAATTGAAAGTGCATATATTTATTCCTTGATCTTTGGTTTATATTAAACCAATATACTTGTGGAATTTTACTTTCTTTTTCATTTATTTATGTGCAAAAGAAGATTGAGGTGTATTATAAATTTTTTACTGGTGAAGAGAAATCTGTCATTGGCATGGTTAGGTGTCGAGAAGGTTGTACATTTGCTGAAATCCATTCTCAAATTGTGGATGATGAAATCATTGAATACCCTTTTTATTTTATCTAGGATGGGTTAACTTTAAATCCAAATCAAGAGAAAAAAATGGAAAGTATATGCAACACTTTTAGGCATTAAGAGGAAACTGGGCACATTTGATGTGGAAACATAGAGTTAAAATGTATTGGAAAGAACACCAATATTTGAAAACATTGAAGAGAATGTGGATGATCGTATGCATAAAAAACCAAGAATTGAAAACATGTATGTGTCAGTGGAACAAGCCATAGTTGTTGATCCTAGTTTATTGGCACCCTCAGAAAAAAATGAAAAGTTTAATGGAAGAGTTTGTCAATGAGAAAGTTACTGTCAAAGTATATTAAAAAAAGGGAGAATCTAAAATAAATATTCATTGTGAAATTTGTGGCATTGATTATGGAACAAGTGATGTATCCTTGGCAACATGAACTATGCACAACTTAAAAAACAATCATATGAAAACGAGGGCCCATCAACAATGAATTTCAATGCCAAGTGATAGTGAAATTCCTTCATGTAACAATGTACAATAGACAATGGTGGTTGGGGATCAATTTCATATTGATCAAGCAATCAAACTTCTAGTTGAGTTCAATAAGACACAAGAGCCTAATTTGTTTCAGGTGGTGGAATCAACACTTGGAGACTATAAGGACATGAAAAAAGTGACAGTGGAATGTACATGAGGCAGTAAACGGTTTTTTTTAGTGCTAAAAAGTGGTAATATTAACAGTTTTCTATATGAACACATGAAATCAAAGAAGCACACTATTACTGCTACAAATGAGGCTTCACATGAGGATATTTGGTTGAGGAGTGGCATGATCGGGATACCCAAGAAGCCTACCAATGATAAGTCCCAACAAATTTTGACTAGGTTCTTGGTCCCATCATCTCCATGAATATTACATAGGGATTCTACAAGTGAAAATCCTTATACTTCATGTGTGTTAATTAAAAGTTTAGACTAAACTTGAATATGAATTTTTATATTATTTTATTTATCTTACTTCAATTTTTTTTTTTTTTTTTTTTAATTTGTTGTCATATTATTATAGCTCAACTATCTCCCTTATTACTACAATGTTGGGGGTATTGGTATCCTAGTATTGATATAAATGGGGAGAGATTGGAAACAAATGTCCTAATGGATGATCAAAGGGGTGGAAAATTATGGGACATAGAGAAGCATACTAAGATCATGCTATGTTATGAGGGTATTGAATTTCATATTGATGGTAAATATAGGCATATTCATTGCCAAAGCGCTTCTGAAACAAGGATCACATTTGATTCATTAACATGAAAATTTTGTAAGGTTGTTCCAGAATGTGATGACTTCAGGATGCGATTATATCATGAATCAAGTTGCACCAATAAAATAAGTGAACGAGACACAGGAAAAGGTAGAAGACTGGACTATTTGACTCAAAATGAACTAAAGAGTGTTGCATGGGTTATAAATTCTAACCATAGATCAACAATGCGAGCTCTTTGGTAGGAGAGGACAAAGGTTGCTACACTCTCTATAAGAATGAGATCCATAAAGGAAAATTTGTTTGAATCAATAGAAAGGAAGTATGTCTTTAGGTTTTGCGATGTGTATGAGTCACATAAGCAAGGAAAATTACAAGGTAAAGATGCATTTTGATAATTTGTGAAGGATATCTTTCATAACTTGATGCATGCAAAAGCAAGGAGAAGATATAGTACATCTACAAAATCCATTTATGAGATGATCAAGTTATGGGGAGGTCCTATATCACATAGATTTATTAGCTTTAATCTAGATGATCCTTCAATATCTATGACTTTAAGGCAAGTTAGAAAGTCATTAGCATATATCCCAGGGGAGAACAAGCATATTTTAGAGGCAGTCGGAAAATTTTATACTTCTTATAAAGCCAAACATGGTATAAATGACCTAATTTTTGTATGCCTTGTTGAAGATCAAACAATTGTGAAAAAAAATGTTAGGTGGGTAGCAAAAAGAGATATAATGGTGGGGCTTTGTGGTACGAAAGAAGAATATCATTTCCAATCACATTTCTTGGTGAGCATTGGTGAGGGAGCTGTAGGCTATGAGATTATAACAGATTATTTTAAGAACAATATTATTGGATATTATGCACGTGTTATTATTGTAAACCCTTTACATGAAAATATTCCTCGTTTGGTTGTGGTCGTTCATCCAACATGCAATAGGTTCAATCCAAATTTTGTTTATCAACAATGGGAAAAGGTAAAATCTATGTGGAATAAATATGTGGAAAATAATTTGGGACCTATTGTTGTTCATTCCTCATATGGGGATAGCGGAAGAAGGAAGCTTATGTTGAAGGATTATTCTTCAATATAAGGTCTTCGATATCAAATTCCTTGGGAAGGGTGGAGGATAACTGGGTTGTAAAATGGTTGCAACGTAACATGATTTCATAACCAAGATTACATCCACAATGAAAAAAATCTAGTGAATCATTTTTTTAGCAGTTGACGAGAATTGGTTTTAGGAAATAAGTACATAAGTTTTGGTCATGTAAAAATGGTTTATAACACTTTTAAAGTGAATGATCACAAGCTAAAGGGTGAAGATATAGAGAGGATGGATAGACAAAATTGGTGTTCTGCACAACATATTGCTTCAAGGAATGTTCATAGGTGTTTGAAAGAGTTGAGAAGTACACCAAGTGGAAATTTAGAGGTAAAACTAGCTATAGAGAATTATCTAATGATTCTTGTTGACTACATTGACATATTTATGTATCTTAGTTTGAGCATTTGGGAAAGAGTGAAAAATGCTTCACGAGTTCATAATTTCTTCACATTATGGTTATGTTGGGTACAAAAACAATCTCACACTAATGTCAACATAAATTTTATCAATAGAGAGGAAAATCAAGACGTGAGAATTTCTTCCCATTTTGTAGTTTTGTTGATGAGATTATGTTGAGATCAATACTCTAACTTGCCATGTGTTTTGCACCTGACTGGGTTAGATGTATGTGAAAACTTCTTTAGCAAATTTTGTGGGATGGTTGGAGTGGAGAGAGCCTATGATTTCACTGACTTGCTTCATGTTGTTGGAACTCTTAATAGAGTTGTTGAAGAAGAATCAAATCCCCAAGGGCTTCATTTTAATAAATCTCATAAGAAGCAAGAAAACATTTGGAATAGATTGCACCAAGAAAAAATGCAAAACATTGACATATTGTCCCAGTATGATTCAATATCCACAAACAATAAAATCGTAGAAGCCCTTAAGATTGGATTGAAGGATGCACAAGACATTTTATTAACTCTTGGAATGAAAACAGAAAAATGACACTCAATCTTCTTGGTGGGTTAAACCATGGTTAGAGGATCAAAATTATCCAACATTCCAAATTGTGGATGAAGTATTTTATGATTCTCCATCGAGTTGTTAAAACTCTATATTCAAACCTTCCTCTTCGTTGGTACGCAATAAAATTGAATTGCAAATAATTGAAAGTGAGTGGAGACATGAGTTGGATGAAATTTTAGATTCCATTGATGAAAATGTAAGCAAACATATAAAAACTAGTGGTGGATCTTGATGGTAAGGATATTTTCAAAGCATGTTTGATTAGTCAATTGAATGGAAATCCAAAATTATCCAAATATAGGTTGACAAAAGTGATAAATGGGATCTACTTTAGGCGAGATGAGGAGGCTCCAAAAAAGGATGTTTCAATTGGATTTGGAATTGGATCAGATTGTGGGGTGTTGTTTGAAAGCAGTGCAATTCCCCTCACTAAACATACAGCAAGAAAATGTGTTCCTCTAAGTATAAAACAAGGTGTTTCTTGTGGAACATGGTACATTGGAAGGGTTCAAAGAATAACAAAGAAGGATGGTAATAAGGTGTATGATCACCATAATGGTAATGACCTTTTGGATATATTAGAAGGCATTTAGCTTCAATTATGTTGGTATAATATAATAAAGGGGCAACGTATGTATACATATGATTTTACATATCATGCTTTTGTACAACTTGAATTTTCTATAGCAATCACAAACTTATCATTCAATGCCTGAATGATACATATAAATTAGAAGAAAGTGATTGCAAAGTTTTTTCAGATTTGTTGAAAATTTTGAACAAGGTTAATTTACAAAATATTCTACTTTTACTTTCCTTATGTATTTCCATATGTTGGGTCATTTATAAATAATTATTGGTTGTATTTTTGTTGATTTTTTTGTATGAATATGATGTTAATTTTGTACTTTTTGGCTTTATGTCTAGTGAATAGTTCAAATGGTGAATGTTCGAGATAACTCAACTTTTTTTGCTACCTAATTTTGGGTGTAAGTTTGTTTCAATGTCCATTCACATTTTTGTAGTTGTGTTTCATTCAAACACTAATTTGGTATTTCCTCCATAAAAAAAGTAAGAAGATTGAGTACAAATAGTACACACCCCTTTCTGCGACTGCTCTTAGCTTGCGTAATTGTAATCATCCTCATTGATGTAGACTTTTTCTTTCCCCGCAAGATTCTCTTTTCCCCATTATCATCTAGGCACTCAATAACCTTTTCACGGAAATATACTTTGGTCTTGTGGATATACAAAAAATTCATAACAAAAATCATACTATATGATCTCAATGGAAGCACATTCAGATGTGTTGATGTAGGCATACCATTAAGCTCAAATGCACAACCTCTTACCCAGTGATGAATTCTCTTCCTAGTACCTGTATCCAACTGCACCAACCAAGACTCTGCATGCACTTCTGTCCTCAAACCAAACTTATCCAACACGTCAGTATTAACATAAGTATAATAAGATCTAGGGACAATAAAAATAGAAACAACTTGACCACAAATATTAATTTCCATCTCAATAATGGATGTTTTGTGATCTTCCTGCTTGTTTTTTACAACTACATAAATCCAAGGAATGTCATGGCCCACATCCCCAACCATCTGCGCCTCCTGTGTAGGTTTTAACCCTGTACAAAAATTACCTGTAGATGAATTCTAAAAACAGAAAATAAACAAAGGAGAGAACATAAAACATATATACACAAAGATTTTCCCCTAGATCCCAAAACCGAGACTACCAGATTTATTTTTTATTATATTCCTTTCAATGTTACAATATATATATATATATATACATGCTGAAGCATTCATAAACATAAATCCATTAACCCTGTATTAGAACATAACCATAGTTCCCCTGACCAGATCTACAAAATACCATGTGTAGAAATCCATCATGCCCAAAAAAATGTGAAAAACCCATACACAAAACCTTAGGTAAGTCTACGCACTTATTATATGGTTAAAAATATTTCCCTGTGGCACTGCCCGGGACCCTATGTAGGGGGGATACCACCCCCCAATAAGGGGGATTGTGCCCCCGCTGTGACCCCACAACACATACGAATATTTTTGAAAAGAATATAACGCACATCCAACATCCTCTGCACTATAGATCTGAGCCCTGCCACCCTGGTACAATGTACAATCCTTCTTGCGATGATATTTACCACATATCCAACACTACAAGAGTCCCCTATCATCACCTCTATTTTGCTGCAACCCATGTCCCTTTTCAATTTCATTAAAATGCTTGTAAGGAACCACATTCTTCTCACCTGCATCTTGAGGTCTTCCCCGATTCGGTGGCCACTTCCCTTTAACTTTCTCATTCCCCTTCAAATATTACTTAGGTTCAGATCTACTCTTTGACTGCTCATAACAATTCTTTAGTTTCCTGATGGCTTAATCTAGCTACCATGGCTCATAAAACTCAATCAGGTCTCTATATGTTGTTGGCAACCGACTAATGAACCTTTGAATCTTTTCTCTCTCAACCTTGAGGTAAGGCACATACCTTAGAAACTCCAGGATCCTGCTAGTATACTCATCATCTGTCATGGAACCCATTTGTAACTCATAAAAATCCTTAGATCTGTCATCATAATACTTCTCAGACAGGTACTTCTTCTTGAAGGGTCTCTCAAACTTGTCCAAAATCAAACTCTTCTTCCCGAATTCCCTTGAAATTTTTCTCATATACCCACCACATATCTACTTTCCCTTTAAGACTAAAGGTGGTTATTTTGGCTTTCATGTTCTCTGAATAGCTATGTAATATGAAGAATTTATTCATTCGAAGAAGCCATGCCTATGAATATTCTAACTTCTTCATCTCTCCATCAAATGTAGGCGAATTTACTTTCTTGAACTCCTCGGGAAATTACTCACTCCTCCTATAAGGATGATGGCGATGACGAATGTGATGATGTCTCCTGGATGAGGAACTAGAGTGATACCCATACATACCAGTATTCCTATCAGGAGTATCCAATGATCTTCCACCTCTGACTGTATCCCATCTATCCAACCTGTATCCTAACCGAGACCTGCTACCATATGCCCCATTAGTCTTCTCTTCCTGTTCTTAACTAATCCTCAACTATCCCTGTCTCAATAAGTCTGAAAAACTCTAAAGGACTCCTGCATTAACCTCTGATTGCTTTTCTCGAGCCATTGCAAGTCTTTCCTGAGCCTTAAATAACCTATCATTGTCTACTTTACAACTTCTGATCTCTACCCTCAAAATCCTCAATATGTCTACTATATCAAGAGAATACCCATATCCTTGTTGCCAAACTGATCTATAGTGAGAGTCACGTGAACTGTAGTCTACCATTTTTATTTTCATCATTGATTCTCTTTTTCCTGCAAGTATACCATGTTAGATAAACTAAATAGATACCATAACCAAAATCATACCTCAATGACGCTCATGGGAGGCTTATCTCATCTACAAAATCAGTCCACATTAGCACGTTACATGTATAATCATAATCACATAAATATGTCAACATCATGCATGAAAATACCAGCTGCATCCAATGACCCCATGCATGACAACCATAACCACATGCATCTACCCACATAGGCTGAATAGGCTAACCATAACCATACCACCCAAAGAGAGCGCAACCTATTTTGATATCACTCTGTAACGCCTCCTCCCATATATACCCACTTTAATTGTCCTTCCCAGCATAAAAATGAGCTAAGGGATACTATGACATGACTCGATATCCTAGATAACCTTAAGGAAATAGAGCCGACAAAAAAAAAACACTTACTGACTTCCCTCGGGTGCTACAAGACCCCTAGGAGCTAACCAATCACTCTAGGCGCCCAAACCCTGAGTTAACTTTCTTTTTCACTGACCTAGAGCCTTATTTACTCCCATGAAAAGACCTCCATGTGACTAGATCCCTCCAATCGCTCCCACAGGCCTGCTTCCCAATGATTGCATTTTTTTTTAGGCAGTTCTATGCCAGCAACCGCAAGATATAAATGTTCAAAGGAAATAAAGGAACTCTCCTTAGTTTATATGATTTCAAAAACCATTGAAGATGAAGAATTGTTCAATGGAACACGATATGAAATTTGGATCACCAACACGAAGATGTACTTGGGAAGTCTTGGCGATGAAGTATAAGAATTATTTGTTTTTGGAAGCACGGGTACAAAAAGAGTCAAAAGAAGGATAAATTGACATGTCGAGAGAACTGAGTAATGCCTTAAGTAATCTTAGAAAAACAAAGAATAAAAATAATATACTCAAAGAATAATTTTCTCTCTTAAGACTTCAAGCAGAGGAAGCAGAAAAGAAAGAGAAAATATTGACAAGCCAATTAGAGGAATTTTTTTAGAAGTATAAGGAAAATTTATTCAAAAGAAAAAGGAACTTGATGAAACTCTAGGTGTAATATATATGCTCAAGGAATGAAAAAAGGAGAAAATACAAAAAGTTTAAAAGAAGAATCATGTTATTAATGAAAAACAATAAGAAATTTCTCACTTAAAGATAAAGATAAAAGAAGCAGGTGAACCTATGTATAATGAAGGAAAAAGTTATAAACCTCCACAAATTATGATTGAAGAATATATTGAAAGTAAAATCCTCCAAAAGTAAAATCAAAGTGAAATACAAAGGAACATTGAAAGTGTTGATGAAGTAAGCAAGGATAAGAATAAACAAAGGATTGAACCTCCTCCAAGAAATAATTTCTTTAGAAGATCATTAAGGCAAGATAGGTACACGCATATTTTCTGAGTAAATTTTTTCATGTAGAAAATTTGTGCATAAGGCTAGGGATTTCAAGCTTGTTACATGAATGATTATCAAGTTCATTATCAAAACCCTAGAAGCAAGTTTGTAGGAACACAAGACATATATCCAAATGGATTCATCAATAGGTATTATACGTGAGGTATTATGTCATTCAGGTACCACAATGAATACTTCAAATTCCATAACTATGAACACATAGCTCGTGATTGTAGAAGCACGATGAAACCTTCCATGAGGAAAAAAAATGATACCATACACAAGAATGTTTGGAGAAGAAAACAAAAGC
This sequence comes from Pinus albicaulis, assembly GCA_034641835.2. Taxonomy (NCBI): domain Eukaryota; kingdom Viridiplantae; phylum Streptophyta; class Pinopsida; order Pinales; family Pinaceae; genus Pinus; species Pinus albicaulis. The sequence continues at coordinate 150,058,867 of CM076581.1, read as the reverse complement.
AAGAATAATAGGTGAATGAAGAAATCCTATAGGTCTGCTCACATGATTTGTAAAGTCCACAAGGGCTTCACTGATAAACCAATATGATATCACGTGTCTTCATATTTGGGTGATAAAAATATAAAATTCTTAAAAAATATATTGAATATATAATAGGAGGAGAGCAGGTCTTTTAATTTTATACATGAAAATATGTATTCTTGGGTACTTTTTATTCAAAATTTTGACTAGGCCGATCAAAAAATTAGCGGGCTAAGGAAAAAAAAGGGGTGAACAAGGAGGAGGGTGTGCGAATAGGCGAACAAGGAGGGTCTGCGAACAAGTGTACGAACAGAGAGGATTTTCGAACCAGGTGAACAGTGTGTGAACGACATGCGAATAGGGAGGGTGTTAAGAAAATATAATTTCTTTTCTATGGAAGCAAGGGTATTTGGCATCACAAATAATCGAGTTGTTCAAACTCTATATTCCAACCTTCCTCTTCATTGGTACACAATGAAAGTGAATTGCAAATAATGGAAAGTGAGTGGAGACATGAGTTGGATGAAATTTTAGATTCCATTGATGAAAATGTAAGAAAACATATAAAACTAGTGGTGGATCTTGATGGTAAGGATATGTTCAAAGCATGTTTGATTAGTCAGTTGAATGGAAATAAAAAATTATTTAAAGATAGGTTAACGAAAGTGATTAATGGGATCTACTTTAGGCAAGATGAGGAGGCTCCAGAAAAGGGTGTTTCAATTGGATTTGGAATTGGATCGGATTGTGGGGTGTTGTTTGAAAGCAGCGCAATTCCCCCCACTGAACGTACTGCAAGAAAATGTGTTCCTCGAACTATAAAACAAGGTGTTTCTTGTGGAACGTGGTACATTGGAAGGGTTCAAAGAATAACGAAGAAGGATGGTAATAAGGTGTATTATTATCATAATGGAAATGACCTTTTGGATATATTAGAAGGCATCGAGCTTCAATTATGTTGGTATAATATAATAAAGGGGCAACGTATGTATACTTATGATTTTAAATATATTGCTTTTGTACAACTTGAATTTGTTATAGCAAACACAAACTTATCATACAATGTGAGGAATGATACATATAAATTAGAAGGAAGTGATTGCAAAGTTTTTTTAGATTTGTTGAAAATTTTGAACAAGGTTAATTTACAAAAGATTCTACTTTTACTTTCCTTATGTATTTCTATACGTTGGGTCATTTATAAATAATTATTGGTTGTATTTTTGTTGATTTGTTTGTATGAATATGATGTTAATTTTGTACTTTTTGGCTTTAGGTCTAGTGAATAGTTCAAATGGTGTATGTTTGATATAACTCAAGTTTTTTTGCTGCCTGATTTTGGGTGTAAGTTTCTTTCACTGGCCATTCACATTTTTGTAGTTGTGTTTCATTCAAACACTAATTTTGTATTTCCTCCATAAAAAACTAAGAAGATTTGGTTCCTTTTTCATAAATATGTTTGCTTTGGTTCTCACCTTTCAATATTGTGATTGTAACACAAATATTTTTTTGATTGCGGGTTTTATTGTCAATCTACTCCTTTTTGATTGATCCAAACCCTAATGATCTGTTTGTGCCCGAGATTGATCACATGTACAAGAACAACAAGCCAAACTGCAAGAAACTAGACCGAAAAGTATGCAACTGGATGGACACAGAAGTTTCAAATGGGTTAGACATGTTAGAAGAAAATGGAAGAAACTTGTTACATATAAAACTGCAGCCCTGCCTAAATTTTCTTTAAGGACATAGATATAAAACTAGCATCTTGTATACAATCTTCTACCCTGCTTAACTGGGATGAGTATTAGGTGTTTTGTTACTTTTTGTAAGAGGATATGCATATTTTAGTATAGTATAATAAAGGGGCAGCGTATGTATACGTATGACTTGACATATCATGCTTTTGTACAACTTGAATTTATTATAGCAATCACAAACTTATCATACAATGTCAGGAATGATACATATAAATTAGAAGAAAGTGATTACATAGTTTTTTTAGATTTTGTGAAAAATTTGAACAAGGTTAGTTTTCAAAATATTCTACTTTTACTTTCCTTATGTATTTCCATATGTTGGGTCATTTATAAATAATTATTGGTTTTATTTTTATTGATTTGTTTGTATGAATCTGTTGTTAATTTTGTACTTTTTTGGCTTTAGGTATAGTGAATAGTTCAAATGTGAATGTTCGAGATAACTCAACTTTTTTTCTACCTGATTTTGGGTGTAAGTTTCTTTCACTGGCCATTCACATTTCTGTAGTTGTGTTTCATTCAAACATTAATTTTTTATTTTCTTCATAAAAAAATTAAGAAGAGTTGGTTCCTTTGTCATGAATATGTTTGCTTTGGTTCCCGCTTTTCAATATTGTGATTGTAGCACAAATATTTTGTTGATTGCGGGTTTTATTCTCAATCTAGTCCTTTTTGATTGATCCAAATCCTAATGATCTTCTTGTGGATGATATTTCTCACATGTGCAAGAACGACAAGCCAAACTGCAAGAAACTGGATCGAAAAGTATGCAACTGGATGGACCCAAAAGTTTGCAATGGGTTAGACATGTTAGAAGAAAATTGAAGAAATTTTCTACTTATAAAACTACAGTCCCGCCTGAATTTGCTTTAAGAACATGGTTATAAAACTATCCTCTTGTATACAATCCTCTACCCTGCTTAACTGGGATGAGTATTAGGCATCATGTTATTTTTTTAAGATGATTTGCATATTTTAGGACGATGATAAACAGTTGGTTCTCTTACTTGTTCCATTGTGTAAAGAGATGGGCATTATTCACATTTATGACTTCATCAGCTTTGAGTTTTTCATGTAGGAATTTTATGCGATTATTTTTTGCGACCTTAATATATCATATATTTGGACTTGGATGTTGTTTTGAGTAATTTGGAAATTTATATATGTTAATATATCTTGCTTGGATGAGCATTCACTTTTTTGGTATTACTTGGTGAAATATTGAAATGGTTTTCTGTTGATGGTACCAATTTCACTACCAATTTTTGCAACATTTTGAGAGTCAATTGATGGTTTCTCTCTCAATAATTGATATTGTGATATACACTAGCAAGGCATAACATATTCAATGGAGGTTTAAGGATCATCACATTCAATTTTTTATTTAAAAATAAAGATATGATTGTTGAAATTTCATTTAAAGATTTGAATCAATTTTAACACACTCCTTTCAATAGGGTACTTTGTATGTGAATACCATATGTCATTAGAATTTGCTGGAGTTTTCATTTTTATATGTTGTTGGAGATATTGTGCATTAGTTTTTAAGTGAACTAAGAAAATCACAACATAAAATAAAATACCAAATCAAACACACATGCTTATGAATACGACATAATTATTTAACTTTACAACTTGGACCCCATTAAAAATTCTTTTTTGTAAATAAAAGAAATTATTTATCTTATTGAGAATTTACAAAGGAGCATATCACATCATTGTAGAAAATAGAAAATATTTTATCTAGTTTAGTGTTCCTATACCATAGTTTGAATATACCAACAACTTCTTACACAATTTCAGAAGAAGAAAAACAAATAATGACTTGCAGTATAAAAGAAACACATATCATTTTGAAAATACAGTTGGAATCATCCAAAAAAATTATTAAATCTCCAAGAAAATGTTGATACATTACACCAATATTTCTCTCTGAAGACAAATGTAAACTCAAAAATTAAATTCAGTCCTTATGAGGACTCAAAAAAAAAAAAACTTAGAAATTAAAGTGTTTTTACTTTAAATTACAAAATATAATATCTTTTTCAAAAATAAACTATATTCTTTTTCTTCATTGGATCACTTGGAATTGTTGCGCAGGCTCACTTGAGGAAGCTCCAAGTTCCACTCCTTGTCTTGGTGACATTAAATCTAGGCATTTCTTCCACAATGCAAAGTCGGGGTTGTATACATTATAAAAAAAATATGTATATCACGAATTCAATCCGATCTAACAATGTACTAAAGCTAGATACTGAATCGCTTCTACAAATCAATTTTGGAAATTAAACATGATCGCCAATCACATCAAGTGCAAAAAGAAGAAAATCAAACCACAACACAGATATTTTCCTAGGGAAAGCTTGTTGCTCAAAACCCCTCTATCATATATTGTATATTCCACAAGGAAACATGAAATAATTACAATGCACTCTTCTGACAAGAGTCTCCTGCAATCTACCTATCGTCTCACACTGATACAGACAAAATCTAGCCAACACTTAGCCAATTCTCAGCCTGTATTCAGCCCGCCTTGCTCACGCAATCCATGATGAATGAAATCCATATTATTTAGGAATTTCAGCCTACCTCAATTGTGCTGAGTATCATGGGAATCCTGTTGGGTTTTAACTGCATCTGGGCAGCCTACTAATATCACAACTAATAGTTAACTTCCCTTTAACCTTTGCCTCAACTAGGTCTCCGCTGGAACCGACATGCATGCAACTAATAATAGTAAATCATCAATTGCATGTTAGATCACTGATTATGAATTAAATAATATTTAATTCACTTTGATCTATTGGTACATCGAGAATAATTCTGACAACTGTTGAATTTAACACTTAAGGTTTGCGTGGTGCAACATGCATTAAACTAATGCACCACGCACTCGAACTATGACACAACTAGGGTACTGCGCATGTCTCCCCGACTACCTCGACTCTAAATTAGCTGAGCCTAGCAGGTTGCTGCACCACTCGTTAACTATTACAAGTGATTATGACAGAAGATTACATTTTATTGTCCAAATTAAGGGATAATTAAAATAGACACTGCACAAAATTTAGCACACAGCAGTGTAGGTGTTGCTAGGACCTGTGGTCCCACACTAGTGTAGGTGCTACTTGGACCTCCTGGTCCCACCCTAGTGTAAGTGTTGCTTGGACCTCCTGGTCCCACCCTAGTGTAGGTGTTGCTTGGACCTCCTGGTCCCACACTAGTGTAGGTGTTGTCATGTTGTTTCCGGATGTCAATTTCATTGTTTCTTGTTGCAAACTTCAACACTCCCTCTCAACAAGAAAGGAATGTCCTTGCATGCGATATACAAATCTTGCATGCAACACTTCTCTAGTGTTTCTCGCACATGCAACCTTTGCATGAAACACTTCCGAAACTGAATAGCCTTGAAAAACCAAATCGGTATAATGCATATGTCATCATTGTCTTCTGACTACTGGTACCTACTGCACATGTCTACTAGACTCTCTATGTTGTTGGCATCTGCATCCATGCACTTTGCAGTGCTTCCAACTATGATCTGTGCTCCAGCATCCGACACTTTTCACTATGATTTATGTCCTCCTGACATCTGACTGCATCAATCTAACTGATCGTTCTACTATTGTACTGTGGTCTCCTCGTAGCCTAGTTCGATCCATGAGACAGTCCATCTCTAGGACCCTACCCAAATTTATTCTTGGGATTAATCTTGCATGTCGCCCTGCCTCACACCTGAAGGTATAGTTGCATGCACTCCCTCTGCCCATCTAGCTCGAAATTTCTCTTTTTGAGTGGTTTATTCCACTCCATGATCCTCTGCATGTGGTTGCTCCACATCTTGAGTTTCATTCTTTGGAACCAATAGTTCCTCATCTGCATTCAAATCAAGCTCCCTCTCAAGGGACAACTGCATGGCTTTATCACACTTCCCAATGGTTGGAAGCTCTGTAGAAATCACATCTACATCAAGTCTATAGAGATTCTTCACACGAATTCCAATAATATTGGCTTGTCCTATTGCTTTGTGTCGAAGGAAAACGTTTCCTTCACTGAAAACAACATCATAACCTATATCCTCCAACATTGCAACTGGAACTAAATTTTTCTTCAAGCCTAGTACATGCATTGAACCTTTTAATAAAAATGGTTTACCTGAATGTCTCTGGAAAGTAACTGTACCAATCCCGGTAGCGTTATACCTTCTGTTGTCACCCATTTTGATATGCATCTGGAGGCCCTTCTCCTCGATGCTATTGAAATTTTCTTTGTCTCCCGTCTTGTGAAAGGATGCACCACTATCCAAATACCACACTGATCCCATTACACTTGACACCATGCATGAAATGAGTGAGAAGTCAAGCTCAAATTGCAAGGCCAAAGCCTCACCATCTATAGATCCTGAAGCCTTCTTTTTATTCTTCTTTTGTGGAAAGTTAGTGGCATACTTCCCATGCTCGTGACAGTGAAAAAATTTCACTCTGGACATGTCACACTCCTTTCCTTCTTCACCGGTCTCAGATTTGGAATGGAATTTTGTTCTTTCCCCTTCTTCGCCTTGGCAACCAAATCACAATCTTCTTCATATTCATTCTTAGATGAAGATCCATCTCTAGTATTCTACCTGAATTCTTCTTGCACCAAATCTGATCAAAGTCATTCCCAATCTGGAAAATTTTCCCTTCCATTGACAGAGTCCTGATAAATATGCCAAATCTTGGGAAGTCCCAGAAGATCTAAGCTCACCAAATCATCATCAACGACAGTAATTCCAACGCTCCCAACTCATCCCGACATTGGAAAAACTTTGTTAAATATTTTGGCATGGAGTTTCCTTTCTCCATCTTGACCTTCCTGAATTTATCTTTCAGTGCCAATTTTTTATAGTCACTCCTGCTCTGAAATACATATGTCAAAGCATTCCACATTGCATATGGATTCTCTTTTCCATGGAGACTTGAGACGATGTGGTCTTTTACTCCCTCCAGTAATATCCTCCTTGCCCTTGCAACTTTATTTTTCCATGCATCAAGGTTTGCAACATCTGTCATAGCGGGTTTGAGAACATCATTGTCAATGAATTCCTTCAATCCATTTTCCTCCAGTACTACCTCCATCCTTTCTTTCCAAGCAATACAGTTAGAGCTTCCCTCGAGTGCATACTCCAATCTCAAGCCATTGAAAGCCATTTCGATCCTGAATCACCTGTAGCACCAAGAAAGTATTCTACAAATTCGAATTCTATTAAGTAACAAACTCAACTTCTCCTCCACTATTGTGATTTCCTGTGCTCTGATACCATGTAGAAATTATACAAACAATACGTATATCATGGATTCAATCCAATCTAACAATGTACTAAAGCTAGATATTGAATCACTTCTACAAATCAATTGTGGAAATTAAACATGATCACCAATCACATCAAGTGCAGAAAGAAGAAAATCAAACCACAACACAGATATTTTCCTGGGGAAATATTGCTTCTCAAAACCACTCTATCATATATTTTATATTCCACAAGGAATCATGAAACAATTACAATGCACTCTTCTCACAAGGATCTCCCACAATCTGCCTATCATCTCACACTGATCTAAACAAAATTGGCCCAACACTTAGCCAATTCTCAGCCTATCTTCAACCTTCCTTGCTCACGCAATCCCTGATGAATGAAATTCATATTCTTTAGGAATTTCATCATTCCTCAACTACGCTGAGTATCATGGGCATCTTGTGGTGTTTTAACTACATCTGGGAGCCTGCTAATATCACAACTGATGGTTAACTTCCCATTAACCTTTTTCTCAACTGGGTCTCCACTGGAACTGACATGCATGCAAATAATAATAGTAAATCATCAGTTTCATGTTATATCACTTGTTTTGAAATAAATAATATTTAATTCACTTGATCTCTCACTAGTGCAAGAAATATTTACAACTAGGACAACTCACTTTAACTCACTTAACTGAGTTAACTAATTACAACATGCATTAAACCAATGCACTAGTGCACTTCGAACTCTATTACAACTAGAATTACTGTACATGCCTCGCCAACTACCCTCAACTCGAAATTCATGAGCTAACTAATTTTATCACACTCAGTTAACTATTACAAGTGATTATGAGATAATATTACATTTTATTTTCCAATTTAATTAAGGAATAATTAAAATAGACACTGCACCAAATTTAGCCCAACCTAGTGTAGGTGCTACTAGGACCTGTGGTCCCACACTAGTGTAGGTGTTGCTTGGACCTCCTAGTCCCACCCTAGTTTAAGTGTTGCTTGGACCTCCTGGTCCCATCCTAGTGTAGTTGCTGCTTGGACCTCCTAGTCCCACACTAGTGTAGGTGCTGTTAAGTTGTATATGGATGCCAATTTCACTGTTTCTTGTTGCAAAATTCAACAGGGGTTTGGACACTTGACCAATCTGTCATAGGCCAACTTGAATTTTTTATTCTGCTGTAGATTGGATTTTCAATGAAGAGATTCTTAACTAACCATAATAATTGAAAATATCTTTGCAAGTAATTCACAATTGTTGACCCTTTCAAAATTTTTGTTTTTTCATGGGAAGAATTGATCTTAAATTTTTATTCCACTAATAAAGTTTCATAGGTTTCCCATGGAATAATATTTCCTTGTTGGTCCCAACATGAAGGTAATCCTGCTTGGACTCTCTTGTCAAAGTTTGAATTAAAGACCAGCATTGATTCCTTGATATCTCCCATTCTAGTTTTTGCGTTTTTCCTGTAGATATTATTTTTCACCACCTTATTTATATCTAAAACAACGGATGTTCTGTCTTGAATATCCATTTCTCTCAAATCCACATAAGACTTAGCATTCATAAAATCAATCATCCTTTTTCCCAACTGTGTACTTCGCTATAACTTGTCTCTATTGGAAGAAATAACCACTTCTAGATCCCTTACTATTTTTTTCTCTTCTGCCATGAAAAACATATGATCCTAGGTTACCTTTATCTTTTGGATGATATCATTCCGAATAATTTATCTTGCTTGAATAAGAGACATGGTACCTTTTAGTCTTTCTTTTAATTCCTTAATTTCATCATAGGTTGTGTGATACTTTTTGTGGTATTGTGATGCATTTTCTTTAGCCATGTTCAACTGCCTCTCCTTATGATTAAATTTCTCTTTAGTATCATCCAAATTCTTTTGTATTTTCCTTAACTCATCCTTTGAAATATTTAATTCAGTCATCACCCTGGCGATCTTATCAGTAGTGTCCTTAGATTTTGCTTGCACTACAATTATTTGTGCATTGAGTTCCTTTAGATTTTCCACCCCCTTATTTATTTCTGCTAGTTCATGAGTTATAAGTTTTTTTTTTCCTTTTCGATTTCAACTACTTCTGGAGCCAAGACATGCTCAATAGCAGGCAATTTTAGTTTTTTTCTTAACAATTGGATCTCAATTTCTGCTCCTTATAAAAAAATTTAGACAACTATTTTGTGCTCTGGATTCACCCCAAGCCTGATAATTAACTTCTTAAATTATTCATTTTGAGTGTGTAGAGCTTGTGAGTTATCCTTTTATAATTTCAACATACCAATTACTTTCCCTAGCAAGGCCTCTGTCTTACTTGTTACTAATGAAGTTTTACTGAGATTGTTATAAATCAACTCTCAAGTTTTCCTGTGCATATTTATCTTGTCATGCAAAGGTATATCTTTTGTATTCACTGATAAGATAATTGTCTTGAAATAAGCTCCAGAATTAATTGATTGTACAGTAGCAGAGTGTGTAAATGAGAGCTTCATTTGGCTCCTCTCCAAATCCATAGCTGAAAGGACTATGGTTTGATAACCGGGAATAAACTGTGCCTCCAACTGGGTAGCAAAATTACTCCTAAATTTTTGGTTCCTTTCCTCAATTTGTTCATATGAATATTTCAAATCTTATAAAGATACATGTTCTTCTCCTTCAGGAATGGGGGATGAGGGTGCACATTTAGCTCCTTCTATTTGAAATTGAAACCCAATTTCAATGTAAGGATTTTACTTGAAATCTTCAGCTTATGTTCCTCCTTTTTGCACCTTTTTCCTCTTGCTTCCTTGAGAACTTTCTCCTAAGTCCACAATGTCTAGCCCTATTTTTAACCCTTTTTCAGAAGGAAGGGGAGTTTCAACTTCCATACTGCTTGAAATTTGGATTACGCCACCATTTTCCAATTTCTCCCATTCAAGTATTGGTTCATGGACATAGGGAGCATACACATTTTTTATTCTCCTCTTAGAAATGATCTGATGAGGATCATAAGACCACTTCTATCCTAGCTAAAAATAAAAACTATGTAACCATTTTTATACCTACTCATATTCTTGCCTATTATTGATAATCGAAGGCCCAAAAATCCTAGGTAATTTGAACAAATATCCTTTCTTGGCTGGGACAAAATTCACTTGATCAACATTTAGGCTCTACCTAATGAATTCCAATGCAAATATTCTCATAGGCACAAACACCATAAATATATATGGAGGAATATATGTACCATATAATCTAATATTTGTGTAATCCTCAAGTTGAAACTAATCTTCAAACTTTAAATCTCTACTCATTTGCAATAAAGACTAAGCTTTTGGAAAAAATCTAGGAGGGGAAGCATTGTTAACGATTCTGTAAACAATTGACATGAAGGAAGAAAGGAAATAGGTGAAACCTTCATTATTTGGTTGAGTTTTGACAACATCAGTCCAATTCACAATAGTTTTTTTATTCTTATTAGGATCTGAAACATTCAATCCTAGGTCCATAAATTTCTAAACATGTACATATAGAAAAAGATATACTAAGAGAGAGGGAAATCTGAAACATCTTGTTATTTTGAAGTTAAGGAGCTTAAAATTGATGGTTTTCTCCCAAAATGTAGGAATATCTAGCACCACACCTAACTACATCATCAAATGAAATAATCCTATGGCTTGACCATCTATCATTGATGCATCATCCCTTCCAAGAATCCTCATGATTACTTGCAAAATGAGTCCAACACCTTCAAAAAAGTAAGAAACAAGGAACTGGGCATAATCTGAAGGAAAAACAATGTTTGGAAGCAAAATGGAAGCATAGAATTTCCTAGAATCCTCTATGGATAGGTTCTGAAAATTTGACCGAAGGGTTTCAACGGAAAATGGAAGATATTGATCAGACTGTGGAAAGGCTAGGGCTTGACGGATTAGTGATGAAGAAACTTGGAATTTTTGTTCCCTTAGGGAATTCATGATGAAACATCGTTGAGGGTATAGAGAGAAGGTTAGCCAAGTGATAAATTCTGGAACTTGATAAGTTTGAGGGACAATTGCAGAGAACAAACCAGACTTGCCCATTCTACCATAAATTTCTGACTTATTTTGGCTAACTAGGACATTATGGCGAAATTCCATTAAGTTCGCAGGGAAAATTGAATAAAAAATGTCATGTTAAGTATCCATGAGGGGAATATGAGTGGCAGAGCTTTAAAGTGTAACTTTCTTTGACATTGTAAACCTCTCTTTGAAAATTGACTGAGTGGAAAATGGGTTTAAATACCTAGTGTACTTGGGAGTGCTAAGATGGAAGCTTCGTGTCGCCAGATCATTGTTGGAGGTGGTTGGAGGGGGTTATTCTCGCCAAGAGAACACAGTGAAAATGTGGTGAAAATAAGTAAATTGGGGGGGGGGGGGGGGGGAATGGGGTTTTATTGATGAAATGTGGACGAAAATGAATGAAATGAATATGGACAAAAAAATAAGGACGAGAGACGTGGTAGATGACGTGGAGGATTACGTGGAAACATGATGTGGACAGATTACATGGAAGGGTGTCATGGAGGGATTACATGGGAAGATGATGTGGAGGAATTACGTGGATGCCATGGTCGCTTGCCAAAGACCAAAGTGAAAACCACTTACCGCTCATGGGAGCACCCGCGGTGGTAAGTGGTACCACTCTGCAGTGATGTTGGGGATGATCTCGATCATCGATAGCCCAAAGTTGGTTTCCCGCCATATCGTTTACGGGGGCACCCCCTAACATAACGATCGATTATGTTGTATTTTTGGGTGTCGTGTGTGCATGGGTCTCGATGCTACGTATGCCATCGATATTCAGAATTGCACACTCTTTAATGTATCCGATGCAGTCCCACCACCACCCACCACCATATAAAATATTTAAGAATGTCTTTTTTTTAAATAAAATAACACAAAATTACCCTAATGACATTTTTGGAACTTCTTTTCATTTTTCCTTTTTTTTTTGGAATATATGATTTTTAATATTTGAAACATAATGGAAAGGAGCTACAACATTACAAATCAATTATATAACATTTTATGTACATGCACATAATCAATCTTCATAAAACGTGGTTGATATTTGTGTACCTTAGACAATTAAATGCCACCAGCCATTGTGAGATGTGCTTGAGTGTGGGTTGAGTAATTGCATTATGGGAGAACTAATATGCATCTATAATGTATATCAAAAGAAAAAATATGTATTTTAGATAATTGTAGAATTCATGTGTGGTTATAATGGAGGAACAATAGAGGCATCATGTCACTATACTAGGGATATAAATATCAAGGGGTATAAAAAATATTAATGAAAATATGGATACTTACAATATCTATTGAAAATAGGGGTTTTTTTAATTGGGAAGGTGTATTGGGTTAGTATTGGTAGGGGATTAAATAAAGTGATTTTAGAGGTATTTTCCAATATGTAGTCAAATTAATGGTATTGTTTAGTATGCCACGAACGAACGTGTTATTTCATAGATACATTGAGTGAAGCCCATGTGGTAAATTCACAAGACCATAATGAATCTATAGATGAAAAGGAAGATGTCAAGATTCAGAATAATGATCTTGTTGCAAACCATGTTCATATATCATTCTAAATACTCCATCTTGGAGAGTGCAGGGGGGGTGGTTAAGTAGCAGTTTGATCTGGAAGTGGTTTGATGGTAGATATGTAGAATTAATTAGGAAAATGATCATAATTATAGGTAGATTTGTCAATATTGTGTACAGTTGAGCATTAGATTTGATAAGCAGAGTCATGGAAATTTTTTGTAGCACTTCACGACTAAGCTTGAGAGAATTAAAGAAGGAATCATTGTCATTGTTGTAACCCTAGATACAACTCCTAGTTGTATGGAGTCAGTGCCGAGGACATCTATTAAAATTTCATAATAACTTTCTAAATTAACTAGTTGGAGATGGGCTAATTTGGAGAATGGCCAGGTATTTGAGGATTGTAGACCTCAAAATTTATAAAGTGGTTAGAAGTAGATTTAGAAGAGATGTGGTTTTAAAACTTTAGGACAATTGGAATTTAAGCTAAAACCCTGAGAATGAAATAGTCAATGGAACAAGAAACATAGAATTTATGAATGAGTCGCCTGAAAATAACAAAGCACCTATTAAGGTGCTTAATTCAACCACAGGGATTGATCTATTAATCCGGGAAGAATGGCGCGAGGAGGGTCTGCAAGTGAGCCTGTCCTCTGGCCATGTCGCCCGCATGGACGCCTGATGTGACAGGCGTTCTACCAGCGTCAGACCTCTGCCAAGACTCGTCTAGCTAGGAGTGGGACACGTGGAGATCGTCGTGGGGCCGTAAGGCTGTTTGTGTTTTTACCCGGTGAAAGGAGAAATGTTAGGGTTTTACTGTCTGTTACTCCCTTGCAATGGAGTTGGAGCTTTTCTCATCTGTGGCAGTTCCTTAGTTGTTTAGGTTCGGTTTTTAGGGTTTCCTTAAAAATCACAGCTATGGGGGTCGAGAAGGATTACATGGACCTAGATCCGGCACTGGAAGACCTGCTTGCGGTCTGGGGGCAAGAAGTTTCTGCTCAGAATCTTTACCATTTCTTTCCTGAACTGGCTGAGAAGGTTTCTCTAGCCAGACGAGGAGATGGCGTAGGGCTTTCTTCAAACAGGAGGGCTCGGTGTGAAGAGCAGTGTCTGGATCAGAAGGGTTGGGCTGGAAATGGGGCACGCGTTGCAGGATTGAGCTGCGGGAGTCTTTCTAGTGGTGGGGGAGGTGGGGGTGCTCGGTGCCGTGTCCCCAGAGCAAGCTCCTCAAATCAAGGTATTTCTTTTTTTCCTGCTCTTATTGGTGGTTTGGAAGATGTAGTCACGAGTGCTGGTTTTTTCTGTTAGAAAGGGTACAAAGGTGCAGGGTTAGCAAGTCTTGGTAGCCATGATGTCAGTAGGGTTTTGGTCAGGAGCGGGGGCTTGGGAAGGGGAATTTATGCTGACAATCAAGCCTTGTCTCAAAACCCTAACCCTCTGATACATCTTCCTCCAGCATCAGGTTTAGTTGTGTCGCAGAAGGGTGTCTCGCCTAGAATCGGGTTAAAGAGTCCACAGAGATCTGTGATGTCGGTTGAAGGCGAGGGTCAGCCGGAGGAGGCTGTCTTAGATCTTGGGGCGACCCCGGGCCTTGAGCCTGCTGCTAGAGGAGAGTCGAGGAGGGACTTGGAACACAAGGCTTCTAAAGAATCAGAAGCAAGGTGACAGGAGTCGCTTATGGTCAAAGAAGCAGATGCCCTGCAAGCAGAGGAATTGGAAGGGGGAGAAGGCCAGAAGGGGGCGGTGGGGGAAAAAAGAAAGAAGCAGAATCCTATTAAGAAGAAAGAGGTTCGCCCTAACTGCGTTCTCGGTGTGGATATAGGAGTTAACGAAGTTATGGAAGCCTCCGAGACTATTCTGGTCGGCAAAGTCCGTGGCAGGAAGTACTCAGTTGCCTACATTTGGGAATGGGTTCATTCAGAATGGGGAACCTCTCCTAGGAAGCCTGTAAAGATTAAAATTCTCGATAGGGGTTGGTTCAGTGTGAGATTCGAGCAGAAGGACCATGCAGACTAGGTCTTGCAAAGAAACTAGTGTTTTGGTAAGTGTCCTATCCTCTTCCGCAGATGGACCCCTCTTTTTGATGCCCAAACTGAGAAGATGGCAGAATCCCCAGTCTGGGTTAAACTTCCAGGGCTCCCAATGCAGTTCTGGACAAACTTTGTTTTCATCTCTATCGGGAATACCCTCGGGAAATTTCTGGAAGCCGATAAGTCTTTCCCTCAAATTGATGATCTTAGTGTGGCTAGGATTCTTGTCAGTCTAAATCCTGGTGAAGGGCTGGCAGACGCAATGACTCTCAAATACAGGGATCTGGAATTCCTCCAAACTTTGGATTATGAAAACTTGTCGTTACACAGTCACAGATGCCATAAGTATGGACACTTAGTGAAATAATGTCCTCTGGGGTATCGGCGCAGAAGAATTCAGCACAAGGTTGTAAAAAAATCGATGGTTACCCCAGCTTTCGATATAAGGGTTGATCAAAATTCTCTAGAGGAGCCTACAAAAGCAGCACAGGAGGAAATGGAATCGCTTGAACTAGTTCAGGAGGCAGTCACGGCCTCGCTCTTTGAGAAGGTATCTGCTCTGTTTCCCTCACTGGCTCCTTCCACGATAGAGACAGTCGGGGCTTCACAGGCGGGTATGCTTACATCCTCCTCCCCATCCCCTTATTTTTCTATATCTGTTTATGATTTGGTCCCTTCGATGCCTGGTCCTTCTAGGCAAGTTCAAATGGAGTTTTCGAATTTAAACATAAACATGTCTCTTGTTAATAGCATGGTTGTCTCTGTCCCCCCCTGCCTCATCTTCCCTTTCCCCTGACTCGGTTGTTTCTCTGTCTCCTGGCTCCCCTAAGGTAGCCCCTATTTCCCCTGAAGCTCCTCCCTACAACTTGAGATCTTTAGAAAACCACTCTAGGAAAGGGAATGTTTTTGGTGGTCTAAAACTAGACTCTGTTCCTATAGGATCTAGGAATCTGAGGGGTATAAAATCTAATCTTTCCAACGCCCAACTCAAAGCGAAGATAGATGTAGTAGATGGAAAGCGGAAGCTTCTATTTGAGGTGCTTAGAGCAACAATGCCACCCTCTGATGTTCTGAAATGATCCTCCTTTCCTACAACTGTAGGGGGTTAGCTAGTCAGCCCAAAAAACTAGCCTGAAGGAACTGGTTAGAGCTTTCAACTCGGATATTTTACTACTCCAAGAGACCCTCGGTAAGGAGAAGAGGTGATAGGGCTTCTGTCTAAATTGCTCCCTGGTTGGCTTTTCCAGGCCCTTGATGCAAATGGTTGTTCTGGGGGTGTGGTTATAGGGTTTAAATCTGGGAACCTCAAGTTAATTTCATCGTGGGGGTTTGAAAGTTCGTTGGCAGTAGAACTTTATTCAAAGGAGTTATGCTACCCTCTCCTCATCCTGAACGTGTATGGGCCTTGCCAAGAGCGGGAGCCCTTCTGGACCTCTTTTTTTCAGAAGTATTGTCTCACTCGTCCCAATCTTATCATTGGAGGGGATCTAAATTTCTCTCTGGGGGTCTCGGAATCCTGGGGAGCCTCTACTCGTGCTGATCCTTTGACTGACTTCTTCCTCTCCAGGAATGCCTCCTCCCGCTTGATAGATGCCACTCTTCTTAAGCCTCAACCAACTTAGAGGAACAAAAGAGTGGGGGAGAATTGGGTGGGTAAGAAGCTGGATCGTTTTCTCCTTTGTGAGGATCTGGTGGAAAAATTGTCTATTTTCAGGCACTGGGTGGGGGAAGGGGGCTTGTCTGATCATTTACCGGTCCTTCTGGAGGCAAAAGGTCCCCTCAAAAAACCTGGGTCCCCCTTTAAGTTTAATTCCTCTTGGTTAAATGATGTTTCTTTCAGAGACTTGTTTTATGCCACCTAGAGAAGAGATGGTCATGAAAACGGGGGAAGGTTGAGCAAGAGCCAGGTGTTCATGAACAACCTTAAATCGTTGAAAGCTGCTACTAAGGAGTGGATAGCCCAAAAATATTCAAATGAAGAAGAAGAGATTAGGGCATTAAACGATGAACTTGCTCTTCTAGAAGGCCCTGAAGGAAATGGCTATGCCACACTAGACTCTTGAAATAGAATCAGGGAGCTGGAAGCTACAAGAAAGAAGTTTCTTTAGACAAAAGAGGAAAGTTGGAAACTAAAAAGTAGAGCCATTTGGCTCCAAAAAGGGGACGAAAACACAAAATTCTTTCAAAATTATGCTAAGGGGAGGAAAAACCTTAATACTATCTGGGAGATGCTGAAAGACAATGGGGAAATGGCTCAGTCCTTTGAAGAGTTAGCCTCTCTTGGAGTGGCCCATTTCAAAGCCCTTTTCAAAGCCCCAGAAGAAGCATCTATTGCTGAAGTCATTTGGGTAGCCCAATTTTTTCCCCGCTTTATCGACGAGGAAGGAAATGACAGTCTTATGGCTCTGTTTTCCAAAGAGGAAGTGGAAGCTATCCTAAAGTCAATGCAGAAAGAGAAAAGTCCTAGTCCAGATGGTTGGATGGTCGAATTCTTCCTCTATTTTTTTGATTCACTGGGTGATGATCTGGTTGCTGTAGTTGAAGAGTCTAGAGTCTCTAGAACTATCTATCAGCCTTTAAACGCTACTTTCCTTGCCCTTATCCCTAAGTCGGATCACCCTTCCTCCTTTAACAATTTCCGCCCTATCTCCCTATGCACTTGTCTATACAATATTATTGCTAAAACCATTTCCTCCCAGTTGAAGCCTTTTCTCTCAAAAAACATCTTTGCTGAACATTTTGGTTTTTTGGATGGTAGACAGATTCATGAAGCTGTAGGGGTCGCCCAAGAAGCTCTTCACGGTCTTAAAAAAAGCAGGAAAAAGGGAGCAATTGTAAAAATCGATCTCTCAAAGGCTTATGACAGGTTCAGTTGGTTATACCTCAGGCTTCTTTTGACGCACCTGGGCTTCAGGTTTGATTTTGTCAGATGGGTTATGGGGTGTGTCACCACTTCTTCAATTGCAGTCCTCATCAACGGGGCAGCATCTGATTTTTTCATTCCTCAAAGAGGCTTGCGTCAAGGGTGTCCCCTCTCACCCCTTCTATTTTTGTTGACCGTGGAAGGGCTCAGTTTGATGATTCAAGATGTAAAGAGACAAGGGGAGCTCAAGGGGATCGAAGTTTCACTCAACCTATGGGTAACCCATCTACTCTTTGTTGATGCCATTCTTCTTTTTGTAATGGGAGTTTGGAGGATTGTCGGTGTTTAAGGAGGATCTTGGACCTCTTTTTGAAAGCCACTGGGTTGAGCATAAATGATCAAAAATCCTCCATAACTACAGCAGGGCTCTCCAAGGGGGAAGTGGACAGAGTAAAAGAAGTTCTTCATTTTGAAGTCCATTCTCTTCAGGATCTGTTTAAGTACCTTGGTTTCTTCCTAAAACCTGACAATTATCGGATCCAGGATTGGTCTTGGCTTCTGGCAAAAATTGAAAACAGGATGAAACACTCGAGCTTCAAATGGTTGTCGCGAGCCGGCAGACTTGTGTTAATCAAAGCTATGGTTTTGGCTATACCAGTCTATTGGGCCAGCCTCATTTGGGTTCCTAAAAGTATACTGAGAAAGATCAGGCAGATCTGTAGAATGTTTCTTTGGTCGGGCTCAAAGACTGAACATATAATTCCCTGGGTTGCTTGGGGAAAAATAGTCCGACCAAAAAGCTGGGGTGGTTTGGGTATAAAGGACCTGGTCCCTTTTTCTAAATCTATTGCTGCAAAACTGACTTGGAGACTCATTTCGACAGAGAACCTTTGGACCTCGGTTACCAGAATAAAATATATAGACCCAACGCCTTTCTTGGTCTAGCTTAGGCTGCCCCAAAAATCCTCAAAGAACTCCTCGGTGGTGTGGAAGGCATTAATAGCAGCTGTCAAAATCATTGAACATGGGTTGGCCTAGAATGTGGGAGATGGGAGGTTTTTCAGACTTGGCAGGGATCCTTGGGTGGGTTGTTCGGGATCTTATGAGCTGTCGAGGGATTTGATTGAGCATCTCAACAATAGGGGACTATTTTTTCTCAACCAGGTTGCAGATGTTGAAAGATCCACGATCTGGAGACAAGAATGGGTTTCTGGAAATGCTCTCAATCTGGAAGGAAGATGGTTGGCGGAATGGGATATTTTTCGAACTAACTTGCACAGCTCCCATATTCGAATAACTGATCAGACAGATGAGTTGAGGTGGGTGCATTCTCAGACAGACCTCTACTCTCCTAAATTGGGCTATGATTGGTTGATGACTCAGAATGGGTGGGAGGAACCTTGCTGGTGGTCCAAATTGCTGTGGAAGCTTAAAGGACCAGCAAATACTCGGTTTTTCTTCTGGTGCATTCTTAAGAAGAAAGTCCCCACGTGGGACTTTCTGCAAAAAAGAGGCAAAATTGGGCCAGGGTGGTGCATTCTGTGTAAAAGCAATGAGGAGTCGGTACACCATGTTTTTCTCCTCTACCCCTTCACTACCAGCTTATGGAATGAAATGCTAAGGCTGACCAATACACCTTTGAGGTGGGAAGGTCAGGATATTTCAGAAGCTTGGCATCGATGGTGGCAGGAAGCCCCAAATGACAAAGTCCGGAATATGCCTCTCCTGGTTGCTTGGGGAATATGTATTGCTAGGAATCACCTTATTTTTAAAGATTCCCCTTTTCCTATTGGTAATTTTGAAGCTGAAGGAGCTGCTATATATGAAAATATCCCAACTCCTTTTGTCTCACAGCAAACCAGACCAATTCAGAGGGAAGTGATCAGGGACACTTTTCCTTGGGCTTATTTTGATGGCGCCTCTGATTCTAACAGAACTTGTGGAGCTGGTTTGGTGATTTTTTTCCCCTCTGGAAAACTACTTAGAGCATCCATTGGCCTTGGTCCTGGATCAAACAATTTTGCCGAGCTTAAGGCCCTCCGTCTTCTTCTTTGTTGGTTATCTTTCTGTCATATGCGAGAGGCTCAGATCTTTGGTGATTCTCTGAATACAGTGAAATGGGTTAATGGATTACAGCATTGCGGGAACTATATTTTGATTCCTTTACTTAATGAGATTTCTCGTCTTAAAAGGTTTTTTACTGAGCTATCTATTTGCCATATCTACAGGGAGCGGAACTCGGAGGCAGATCGCCTCTCTAAAGCTGGCACTGAACAGACTCTGGGCCCATGGACGGTAGAAGAAGTCATAGACGAGGTGGCAAGGCCAATTGCTTCCCCTCGTTTCTGATCAGTGGCAATAAATTTACAGTTCAAAGTTTATTCCTGATTCATGTATATATTTGCTTATGCTTTTTCTCTTTCATAGACTCTATATGAAACATTTTGACAGGACTCATGGTTGTTTTCCTCTCCGAGGAGGCCTGGGCCGCTGTCCATTTTTTACTTTCTTATGCTTATTACATGTATAGGGAGTGTTTACTTCATGGCAATGCACAAACTAAAATTATATGGTGACACTATTCTTTCTACACTTTCTCTGTTTCGGTTGTTTCCCTTGCACGGGTGCCAAGAGAATGGCAAGGACAGAACCACTTGTTTTTTGAAGAAGTCCCTATGTAAGGACTGGCTAGACAAATGACAGGGTGTATCTACAAAACAGTGCTTTTTGGCTTTCCTCACTCACAAGGCGAGAAAGGAAATGCTATGCATATACTATGTAACCTTTTCATGATAATAAAAAGGTTCGTTTTTTTTTCTGTGAAAAAAAATATAAATAAATAAATAAATTCAACCACAGGTATCGTTTGCAACACAAAGTAACATTGGTAAATTTGAAATTATATTTTAAGCAAACTTGATGCTACATGCATTATTTCCAGTGGAAGAAAAATATAGCATGAAACAATGAGGACATAGAGAAGGAAAAACACATACTGAAACTTTACACTGAGATTTGGAATCAAAATAATATTATTTAATTGGTATTTTAGAGACGAATTCATTACACCATTATTAGAAATCCAATAACTCTGAACCCCTTCTCAATCATGATTTATCATATTTATTTACCCCCAGTGCTAATTATTTGATTAGTTATAAAACTAATTATGTTAACATTTATAAAATTATCTCTATAAAAAAAATTATTAAAATAATATTTTTTTTAATTTATTTTTTAGAAGGAGAAGACTCATTATCACTACAACGTTTAAATGATTTTAATATTACCTATATAATATTAAAATACCTAAATTGATTTATCATCATCATAGAGATCAATTTATATGTCATTTTATATACATGCCCATAATAAATATTCCTAAAACATGGTTGATCTTTGTGCCTCTTAGACCATTAAATGCCACAAATCATAGTGAGATGTCCTTAAGTGTGGGTTGAGTAATTACATTGTGGGAGAATTAATATGCATCTACAATGTATATCAAAAGAATAAAGGTGAATTGTAGAATGAATGTGGGGTCATACGAGAGGCATCATGTCGCTATACTTGGGATATAATTATAAAGGGGTATAAATAATGTTAATGAAAAAATTGAAACCTACAATATCTAGTGAAAGTAGGGGTTTTTTAAATTGAGAAGGTGTATTGTGTTCATATTGGTAGAGGGTTAAATAAAGTGGTTTTTAGAGGTATTTTCCAATACGTAGTCAAATTAAGGGTATTTTTTAGTATGCCACGAATGCACGTGCTATGTCGGAGGTTCATTCAGTTTAGCCCCCGTGGTATTTTTGCACGAGGGCTATCGAGGGATGTTACGTGGGTGTAGCTTAGTTGGTAGGGAGGAGTCTCTTGCTGATAAGATCAATTCTCTTTTAGAATGTAAAATTTGAGAAATCTAAATATTTGATCCTTCCCTATGTTTAATAAATTTGGGATTATAATTATTTTTTATAAAATAATAAATCATTATAAAATTTTATTGTTTGTTTTTGTAGCATAAGATGGTGTTCTAGTCTAAAACTTTTTGGAGAGGCTAAAAAACATGAGTTCTTCAAAACCTAGAAATCATTTCTGAAAGTTCCACCTAAAGAAAACTCAATTAAATTAATTAGTCAAGAATTAAAAATTCCCTTAGTCTAACATAGGGAAATCAATTAATTAATAGTGATTAATTGAGAAAGGTGAAAATTCTATAGAAACTCACATGGATTGACTTAGATATGATCTTATCCAACTAATTAAGATTTAACTTTGGTCGTTGAAGTCTTAACTGGAGATTATAAGAAGGGTTCAATGGGGTTGATGGAGAATACACTAGTGCAGATACTTAGTGATGAAGGAAATTCTATTTTCCAGTAGAAGGTGATTCAATAGTGAGAACGAGACAGTGATCGAGTAATAGGTGGCAAAGGGGAAGAGTAGCAGATTTCCATAATATTTTCTAGTTATGGAAGAGTCAAGAGAGCAGGTCATATTATTTCTCTAGAAGGTTGTGTAGGGGTTGCTAGTAGTGTCAAGAGGATTGCTCGATTTAGCTGTGCAGGACGAGGATTCAATTGTCGGAGTTCGAGATAATTTTCCAGAGGGTCAGAGGATTATTTCTATAGTAGCAGTTGTTAGTTAGAGGTCAATTCGTGGCAGGATTAGGCTAAATGTGTGAGTGACTACACAGGGATGACACAGACCCTGCGCAGAGGGTTCAAGTTTTCTAGTTGAAGTGACCAGACTGAGTCAGGATGGCTTGTGAAGGAGCGTAAACTCCCTCAATTAATTTTGCGAATAACTCTCAGACAAGATTGTCATTTTGGCATCCAAATTATTGTACTCATAATTTATGTTGTTGCATAATAATAAAACCCTCATTTGTTGCATCGGTTTTCCCACATTAGGTTTTTCTGGGGACAATTGTCCAAAAATAACAGTGTCGATTTTGTGTGTGTGATTGCTCTATATTTCTAATTCCACATATTTTATTTTCACAACTTAATTTTTATTTGTGAAAAATTGCAAAGTAAATTATTCGTTATTTGTCATAGCAAATAAACTACTTAATAACTAAGTAGTTATAAGAATATTTTTTAGTTACTACATTTCAAGAAATTTTCACTTTTATACTCACATATTAGATATTTATTTAAAAATATAATGAGTTATAAAAATTTGTGACTATAGAAAAAAATAAATTATGTAAAGATTAAAAAATTGAAAACATTGTCCAACTTATTATTTATTAATGTAGCATGTCAATATGTATAGCCGTAGAGAGTTAATTCGATAAATGCTATGGATTTGTATAGAGTGCTTTACATCTTTATTGACATAAACGTGGGATAGATCCATGGAGGAGGAATATTGGATTTTTTTGTTTTTTGGGTTATGTTTGTGTTAGAATATTAAGTAAAATAATATTTTTTTTATTATTATAGATAAAAGTATTAAAGATATGTTTATATTTTATATTTATTTTAATTTTAATTTTATGTTTATTTTTTTTTATAGTGGAAGTTTAAAAGGGTTGGATTTAATGGATGAAAGTGAGTAGTATTTTACTATTGAACAAGGTTTAATTTCTATGAGAGAATGGGGTACATGGTACTCCATAAATGGATCAATGCCCAATCTGATGTTCTCCTTTTAATAATTCAAAGGAATAGACCATATTAAATGGTATAATGACATTTGCACACATAGCTGAACCGGAGCCCGCCTCTAGTCAAAGGATCTTAGCTCAAGTTGTTTGGTGAACAATTAGTAAATCCCACCCCCATGTCTCCTTTTTACAAAGTCAGAGGATCTTAGTTCGAATGATTTGGTGAAAAATTTGTTTCCATGCAACAACTTCTAGATACAAAATTTATGGAAGATTTAGATACCCTAGGTCAGTTTAATTAGTACGTGTACACCATTGATATGTATTGGAATTTGAATTTTCTCATGGATCGCTTCAAGCATCAGGATGACATCCTACACTCCTTGTAGCACCTTCTTTGTCACCTGAGGGACATAGATTAGTGATTGGGTCACATTGAGAAGTGTCTTGGCATTCCTTCCTTTGCAAGCATAACCCCTGGCAAAATTAAAGACCATATTTAAGTTTCCGACTATGATCCCTTAGCTTAACCTTGTTATACTAAGGTCTATTTTAAATTATCTCTATCTAGTTCATTGTCCAAGCCAATTTGACCTATTTTTTGGTAGATATATTTTCTATTTAGTCTTTTGTGAAGCATGATCTCCTATACTTCTATGGAAATAATGCACTTTTAAGTACAAGTCTTCGTAAAAAACTCACCAATCATTTCTAACATATCTATGTAAAACTCACTTTTAAAAAATCTTACAAAATTTATACTACTAAAAAATATAACTTCCTTAAAACATAAATTGATTTGATTTATTTATCTTCAAAATAAATTTATATTGATTCTTATTTTTAATGACTTTTTAAAATTGATTTTAATTTACATACTAATTAATACAATTTTTACTCTATTAATTTAAATATAAATAAATTGCTATTAGCAAATTTATTTGTGCACTAAAGTTCTTACTCGAATGTTGTGAAGTTGTTACTTGAATGTTTGAGTGGGATATATTAAATATTCATAATGTTAACCCTGATGCGTATTTAAAATGTAATGTAAGAGCAATTATATTGATTATAAAATTGTTACATATTAATTGAGGTTATCTTGTTTTGTTTAGAGTTTTATTTGGAGGTATACCAAGACACTAAAATATGTATCAAGTGGGAGGTTTAAAAAAATAATTTTGAAATTTTTTTATCAGTTACTAAAAAGATTAGAGATATTTTTTAATATTATTATAATATAAATTGATTTAGTGGAGAACCATACCCACCTCATTTCACAATTACCTTTCTCTTAATTTACTTTTTCATCCTTCACCAATTAGTTTATCCAATCCTAAACAAATATTCAATCAATAAACTTAACCAATTCCATCTCACACTCTTAAATCTTTAGATTATACTTCATTGTTTTGACATTTAATACCATGGAAACCCCACTACTTTTATTACTCACATAAAATGTTCCTAAATAATAAATTTTATCATGTATTACATTATTAATATCTTATATTAACATATTTTATTTAATATTTTTCTTTTTATTCTCACATTTTCTATCTCTATATACAATATTTTGATATGATCATGATCCACAAAGTTATATATATATATATATATATATATATATATATATGTAAGTTTCACATGGGATTGGATTAAATATATTTAAAATTATTTTATTTATTTATTTATTAGTTTAGAAAAAATAAGTAAATTGTTACGATGGAGTTTATTAAAATTTTATTAATTTCTTTCGAATATAAATATTTTATTATTTAAAATGTAGTTTTAAATATATAAATAATTTTGAATAAAATTTATAACATTTTTATTATTTTAATTTAATTTAATGAAAGTATATTAATTAAATACTTTAAGATAATACATTTTATATGTTTATTTAATAAAAATGAGTAAAAATGTATTATAGTTTGAAAAATAGTTTAAAAAAAAAATTATTATATATTTATAAATATATTTTTGAATTTATTAAAAATTAAAAATAATAATAATAATCAATTTATAATAAATATAATTGCTAATTAGTAATATTTATATTTTTAAATTATAAATCTATTTAATAATGATTATTAACATTTATTAAGATTAATATAGTCTAAAAATTTTAACAAAATAAGAAATTAATTTGATTTTTTAACATTTTATTTCTATAATAATAATAATAAATATAATTGATAATTAGTAATATTTATATTTTTAAATTATAAATCTATTTAATAATGATTATTAACATTTTATTAAGATTAATATAGTATATAGAATTTTAAAAATTGATTTTGATTTTTTAACATTTTATTTCTATAATAGAAAAGAAAAATGAGAAATCACCATAATTTTACTTAATTAACAAGTTAAGAAAAATAATAATTTGACAAATATTTTAAAAATTAAAACTAATACTAAAAGTTCAAATTTTAATCCAGTTACAAATAAAATTAATCAATAACTGAAAAAAATATGGGCTATATGATATGCTTTCATCTTGCTCACTAAAAAAGAATATTATTAATTTGGTTCTATGGCTCCAAACTTGACTTCAAAGGATTTAGAAAGAGGATACGAGCAGCTTTTTTCATAGTTATTAAAAGCACATCGTCATCTTCGTAGATACAGTCAAAGTCTGTACTTGTACTTTCCATTTCCGGAGTCCACGTTCATCGTACGTAATATCTTTGCATCTTTGCTTCAATATCTACCGATCTCGAAGGCTGGTCAAAGAAATAATTCATATTATATTCCCTTGTTACCGAATTTCATATCAAACTTTAGTTGCAAGGTTTCCCTTGATTTTACCGTTATTTAATTGATATACTTTATGCTTATATTATATTATTGATAAAATTTTAATGGTAAAGCCGCTAATTCTCGCCAACAAAACAAAATAGAAACCGCTAATAACAAAATAGAAACCATTAATATGTATTATTTAAAATTGAGACACGGGTTATTAATATAATTATTGACTTTCTTTTGTTTTAGACAGGCTTTGCAAAAGTAAAAACAGGGTTCCAGCTCTTTATCTGAGGCAAAATCGAATCCTGATTGTATGAGGATATACAACAATGGCAAAAGGACAGGCTACAAAGAAGTAGGCTAGGGAAAAAGGAAAGCAAAAGAAGGTCAAACCCACTGCAACCTCCAGCAAGCAAGGTAGGAAATCCAAGAAAGAGGTTATAAAGAATCTCTTTGAGGCCTACACCACAAGAAATCCTTCCCAAGTCCGCAATCTCATTCCGGGATGGGAGAGAGAATATGAACATAAAGAATAAGACATAGAAATGCAGGAAGATGAGATGGACTTCATAATTGATCCAAGGAATACTAGAGGGCGATTATCCATTTTCCACCAGTCTATTCAGACTTACTGGACTTTTAAATGTGTTCTGACAAAGGCTGTGACAAGCCTTCAAGAAGTGGGAGGAGACCCACATGTGGTTTCTCAAGTGGTTTCAGTCTTGCGGTATATTAAAAAAGAACTGCAAGACATTCGAGTATCTCAACATCATGCAACAACACGACTTGGAAGAATCGAGAGGCAACTTCAAACGCTACACCAAGTGGACATGCCAGGGTCCATTGTCAAAGACCCTGCACGGGTTGAATCCTCGGATGACTGATTCATGGGTTCTCTCTTTTAATGTTTCATGTTTTTAGTGGATAGCATTTACATTTACAGTTTGTTGTCAGACTTTGGTAGATATAATGGTATGGAGTCAATAGTTTATAGGAGGAAAAACAATTTCAATACTAGATGGCTTTTAATTTGCTAAGATGACCAACAAACCTGATTTCCTTCGGACAGATTGAGGGAATTGCGTTTTGATATGTAACCGGCTTATTTTTTGATAAATAGAAAAATTGCCACACGGAATGTCATTCTACATACAAGATTTAATTTCTTCACTACAAGGTTGATACTTGTGTTTGATGCATTACATTCTATGATAGCGTCTAAATAATAGTTAGGCATTTAGGCAAGGGCAAGAATAGGGCATGCCCAGGATTGGTGTTCCTTAAATATGAATGGTTGGTTGCCCAAACAAAATTTAAAATGAAAAGGACGATATTATATTTTAATGTTCAAGGGCCAAGAAATTTCACGATTCTAGTTTCTGCCTTCAGTGTGCTTATTGTTAATGTTTTTCAAAACGATCAACTGGCTCTTGCCCCATACCTAGACCTGGAATTGATTTCATGAGCATGGTTGAAAAAGTGGACCTGGAATTGATTTCATGAGCATTGTTGAAAATCATTGTTGAAGCTATAATGCTAGTTTTCTCTCCAATGAGCTTGACCTCCAAAGATCCTTGACCTCCACCGTTCTTTGACAACAAGAACATCCAACTGAACAACAACACAATAGTTGAACAACCGAACAATGCAAGAGTTGAA
Source organism: Pinus albicaulis (assembly GCA_034641835.2). Taxonomy (NCBI): domain Eukaryota; kingdom Viridiplantae; phylum Streptophyta; class Pinopsida; order Pinales; family Pinaceae; genus Pinus; species Pinus albicaulis. Next base: position 150,031,287 of record CM076581.1, on the reverse strand, counting down.
CGCGTGTACCAGAAGGTTCAAGATAGTGGCGACACTCGCACAAGGAGCGTGGCAACACTCGTGGCCCTCGACGAAGGAAAGATTGTGGTAACACATCGATGAAGGAGAGTGGCAACAATCGTGGCACTCAATGAAGGAAATATCGTGGCAACACATATTAGGCTAGCAATTAATGTTAGCCAGCATTAATTCACCATGAAAAAAAGTCTGAGCAATATGAGTTTTAATCTTATGTTTTACATACAATATGCATCTTTCGGCCTTGAAAAGAGGCCAAATAAGATGTTCAAATTTTCAAAGTTTTTATTGGCCAACCAAAAACGTTGTCCATATTTAATAGGGAGGCAAAAAAAAAATATTATAAAGTTTTTTCAAAAACTTTAGGTTTGGGTTTTAATTTCCATGTAAAACTAATCAATGGGCTCAGATTTTAACGCAAATCGAATACCATAGTTCGTGTTGCCTTATGGCAGGGACTAATAATGAAGCATATGTATGGAAGTGTAGATAAATTGTACCCTGTAGAGAAAGATTTCAATTTATTTATGAATAGCTTATATATATATATTATTAAATGCTTATTCGAGAACATTTTTCATTATTAACATTTTTATTTTATTTTATGGAGATATATTATTAAATCCCTATTCAAAAGTGTTTTTCGTATTTGCTAATATTACTTGTGAATACATGTAATAAGCACTGTAATTGTACCTATTATAAAATAAATCGATGTCATATAAAACATGAATGGTTGCTATGTAACAAGGGGAGGGTCCCTAGTTGATCCAAGTGCTAATACACTAATGCGGATGCTACATGGCAAGGTTCAAACACGAAACACATAACAGAGTGAGCATTATATATTAGTTTTGGTTTTTTTGTTTGTGAAGTCGATAGGAGAACCGGCGAGCAGAGCGAGTTCCATTATTAATAGAATATATCCGAGTTGCTATTGTCACTCGATGCGAAGAATAGATGTTAATACTTCTAGCTATACATCACTCGATGCGAAGAATAGAATACTTTCTGTCACCCAACACAAACCGAACAAACATTTCAATTTTTCAACATGATGAGTTATTGTAAGAGAAAATAAATAAAATATCAAAGTCAACATTATGTTTAGAAGAATTAGGTACATTTTTCATTCTAAATAAATAAAACTAAGTTAAAAATAAAAAATTGTTTTGAATAAAATAAAAATAAGGAAAATTTTGTCATGCCCAAGCGAACACAGTTCCACAACAACCGAACAATTATGGATTGTGAAAATATTCGTAAGGAAGCTAATTGGGATAGTTGCTGAAAAACCCCATGTTCCAAATTTGTGAAATTCATCCTGGTTGGGTCAAAAAGTGAGCTGCAAAATCTCATTTCGCCCTTGTAATTTTGCCCCAATCAGATTTTCTATTGCAAGGCTGAAAATCAAGTCCTGCAACAAAGAAACACCAAATTAGTTATCGAAAACCAACAACTTTACAAACACCAAATTAGTTATTGAAAACCAACAACTTTAACTATAACTTCAATTTAAAAGTAAAATCAAAGGAGATGAATAAAATAATATTTCGTTTTGGTATTTGAAGGTTGCATGGTCGTTTTGATAATTTTGCGATGAAGATAGAATGCTTCAGGTTTGAAATCCTACTTAAAAAAAATTCATGTAAATCATCGAATTTCCATGGGTGGATTATTAGAAAATGTAATGGCATTTAGCTTGTTAATATAAATTTCACGCACTCGTCCCAAAAAATATATAAATGTCACGGGACACTCACTTGATTATGATGTGCACACAAAGTGCAATGTTTTATTTAGCTTTTTATTAGTATAAATGTCACGCACTGGCGCTCATTTGGGACGCTCACTTGATTCTAATGTATATACAAAGAGCCACATGCTAAGGTTCAAACGCAATGTTTCAGTCTTGCATGTAGCCTACTTGCGTTTTTTGGAAATCCCACTCCCAGCATGACAGCACGTGTAGATTTTCTATCCATATCTTTGTCCTTGGTGGGTGCTTTGGTATTAAATGCTTATCTGAACGAGGAGAATGCTTATCTTTGTCCTTGGTGGGTGCTTTGGTATTGGCTACATAGGATCTGAGACAGTGGATTAGTTAAGAAGTAGTGAGGTAATACCATCATACTCTATCGCGGAAACAAATACTTTTTAGTCTATTGGCCCATAAATGCATCTGGGAAATAGATGCCCACCGTTGGATGAATACTCTATTGCGAAAACAAATATTTTTCAGTCTATTGGCCCATAAATGCACCTGGGAAATAGATGCCCACCGTTGGATGAACACCATCCAACTGTGGGCATCTATTTCCCAGATGCATTTATGGGCCAATAGACTGAAAAGTATTTGTTTCCCTCTACTGCCCTAGCAGTAAAGACCAAAGCTTGTTGAGTTGTTGAAAAGAAGCTATGAATGGCCCCTCAAGGGAAACCTCGAAGTTCCTGCTTGTCCCTCTAACATTACCATTGATATTAGCTGCTTAGTGGGCAGCAATTATAGCAGCACCACCACCACCAGAATCTTCTCGTTGATTTGGGGCAATACTACTGGTACTAGCCATGGTATTTCCATGGTATTGCCAGAGCTCATTTCAAGCCCAAAAGACTCATTATTACTGTTATTTGATGTTCCCAAAATACCCCGTGAAGAAAACCCATCAAGATTTCCACCTTGCCCATCCGATGTGCCGCCAGAATTCCGAACCCAAGGAGAGTTTTTCCCAGTGGAGTGAGCCTACTCATAATCCATGTCCTATGTGGGCATCTCATCACAAAAATTGGACAATAATTATGTTATTCAAGCCACGGAAGAATGCAACCAGAATGGTACACGTGTTTACAGGGCTTCTATCTTACTTCGGTGCCCACTTCAGATTCATCCTTGCATACAACACACAATGTAGAATCGATAACAAAAAGGTCTTGAGTAATTTTATGGTGGGCATTGTTCCTATGGAATCTTTGGAGGCAGGAAATGTAACATACCTGTTGGGGTCATTTTCTGCAGTTGCTAAATAAGCTTATCCAAACTAGGCCCAAGGAAATAATCCCCAAAGTTATTAGGTAATCTGGTTGGTCGTGCCCGTCAACAAATAATTCAAAATTTTTTAGAGGAAGTCTATTCTTTAGAGGCAGGAAAGGCAACAGATACAAGATTAAGCAGTTAATCAACTAACAGATGCTAAACTATGGCGGTAAAACCAAACCAATAGGGCAGGACCAACATATCCATCAGTAAATTTGTCAGGTTGGGTTAAAAATCCCTTATTAAATTATGTCATTTGGTCGATTATGCTTTGCTTATGCCTGCTTAAAATGAATCTGTGTCACTTCCTCTTGCCTCTTTTGCTTTTGGTTGTTCACGAACGATACCGGACTCGTGATTACACTGGATACTTTGTGAGCTGCTGATAGCCAATACTAGCACGAGGAAACAAATATGGTCATGCTTTTTCAGCATAAATGATATTGTTATTTCTGAATAATCATCAATCTTTTTCAGCATAAATGATACTGTTATTTCTCAATAATAATTAGCATTTCATTAATTTTTTTCTTCAGTCACTGAGTTATTGAATTAAGAAAAGAGATATTATTACTATTTTAGAATTGTTAGGCAAAAAGTGCAGCATTTATTTTTGCCTTTCTGGTTGCATAAAACACAGTGGAAAATACATTTGAGAAATCAAAGACGGCTATCAATTTTAGACAGCAGTCGAAAGCAATTGAAAATTTTGAAAAGTACAATTTTAGGGATTTCTTTGTTAGAGTATGTAAAATGACGAGAATGTTTTTTTCATTTTAGATTTATTAAATATAGAGATCAAACTTCTCTCCTTTGTTTTGTAAGTCCATTCAAATTTATGTATAAACAAATATAGTTACTTACTTGAATAGGCCTTTGACGATCCAACCAATTCCTTAAATCCAACACTCACAATACCCTTTTACTTATTCCCCTAAAACAACCAACCTCCATATCTTGATTGATATCAAGTTGCACTTATTGCACTTGAATAGGTTCGACAGGTCTTGCAAGAGCAGTTGGATTTAGTGAAGGTGCTTTCACTCCCTCTAGCTTTGGAAGCAACACAACATCTCCAACAAGGACTTCCATGGCTGGAAGCAACAGAACAAGATCACCAGGCTTCCATCCGGATGCATGGCTAAAGGTTTGCTTGAACGAGAGCTTCAAAAACCTTATCAATAGCTGGTTTGGTCAAATCAATTATCATATTTAGTGAGGTCGAGAATAAGCGGCACTATTCTAAATTACAGGAAGGAAAAGTGGTAATGGTAATGGAAATCTCAAGGTTTTTAAAGGATTGGTTGTACATATGTCATAAACACGGCAAGTAACCTACCCTCCTTTCAGAAGTATAGTGATAGGAGAAGGATCAAACTCTGCACATGCTAGCCCTTTGGTCCATCATGATAATTCTTTAATAGGTAGTGAAGGAAGAGTACAGAAGGTGAGTGAGCAATTGAACTGGACAAATACTGCACTCACAGGTCTGGAGAAAAATGTTGCTAAGACTGCCCTGGTCAAAGACCAGATTGATTCTGTCCAAGTCTCAGTCAATGATGTACATAGAGTTTTGAATTCTGTACAATGTGATCTGCAAGTAGTTAGGAGTATTACAAAACATTCTTCTGTAAAATTTGATGAGATAGAAACCAGTGTCATAGACCAGTCTATGGCTACCCGGCAATCTGTATATAAGTTATCTGAGAAGTTTGAAAATTTGTCTGTCAAAAAACCCAGCAAGTCAATACCCATGTCTTTTATTGCTGGTAAAGCCAAAAGTGTTGTGCCACATGAGATCCCCAAACCAGAGTCTCCGGTCTCCCGGTTTCCTCATCTCATGCCCAGAGAAGTTCCTCAGTTACGTCCTGTGACTGTGTCAGAGTTTAAAGCTGAGTCAAAGCCTGTAGAAGAACGATCTGAAAAGATCATTGTTGAAAAAGACTCAGAGTCAAAAGACCATGTCTTTCCCATCTATGAGCCACTTGAACCCCAGTTCACCCGTCATGCAGCTCCTCACCTATATGGTGCAGGAAAGATTCCTCAAAGGGAAACATTTCATGAAGGGAGCCATAAGGAGTGGAACATAGACAATATGTCTGCACACCAGATCCGGCAGATCCTGGATCAGATGATCTTTGAGTATAAGTTGATGTGTGCTGATGGAAAGAGTGAAGTTGAAGCTTGCAAAACAATCATGCAATGCTTCACTGGTACACTGGCAAGGTGGTGGGAACTTGAGTCCTCTCCAGCGTTGATTGAGAGAATGGAGAAGGAAATCTTAAAAGATGAGCAGGGTGACATCATGTTTAACCCTGATGGCACTGCACAGGTTAATATGATTGGTCCTCTTACAGCACTAATCCAAGAACATTTTTGTGGACTGGAATATGTTGCAGCAGACAAGCATGAAATGATTTTAATGAATCTAAAATGCAACAATATCAACCAGTATGAAGACTTCCATAGGGATTGGATGCAGAGAATATTTTGGGTAAAAGATCCCAGGAATGTCTTATGGAAGCAAGTATATTTAGCAACTCTACCATCTAAGTTGGTAGACATCTTAAAAATGGAAGATGCCTTTCCCTTACCTATGGAAACTTATGTATGGGGAGATTTTTATGGCATCATAACAAAAATATTGATTTCTTTGTGTACCAGGTCTAAAATGCAGAAGTCAATTGAAAAGCTCAACAGACTTCCTGGTACAAAGTCATTTTGCAGTAAGTATGGCATCACAGTGGACGATCCCCTTGTGCATAGGAGGAAGCACAAGCGGCAAACAAAGAAGGCTTACAAAAGAAGTAAGTCTACTTACAGACTGAGCTCAGCAAAGCGAAGAGAGCTCCGCAGACCTAAGAAGCACAGAAGATCTGAGGCCTCAAGAAGGCAATCCAGATGGAGACCTAACACTCACTACTACCAGCCACATGATATTCGGCCCAGAGATGCTAAGGTCGCAAAGCTAAAGGATGTTGAGTGTTGGTTATGTGGCCAAAAAGGGCATACTTCTAATATGTGTCCTACTGCTTTAGAATATAAACGAGGACTTGGCAAAAAGTCTGCTAAGTATGCCAAGAACAAACAGCCTTCTTCCTCCCAAGCCACTATCAAACAAGATCCGGACGCCTGTGCCTATTGTAAAGATCCCTCACATAGGATTTCTGATTGTCCTCGTTATCCAGGCCGTCATCTCTCTATCCAACAGCATGCCATTGCCTCTTCTGCTTCTTCTTCCTCCTCAGACGATTATTCATCCTCCTCTTCCGATGAACAAGTCAACATGTATTGCCATTGCACAGACCCAGAAGCCTGTAAATGTGATTCTTCTTCTGAGTCTGATTCTGATTCATATTCTTCAGCCGTGGAAGATCCACCTCATGTCCTCATGGCTCAACTAGATGATGATTTGAAGATTTTTGCTCAAATTCGAGCCATGGATGAAGGAGATCTTAAAAATGCTCTCCTCTCTGCCTATATGAAGAATCTTCCTGGTTCTTCCTCCAGTTCTTCCTCTTCATCTAAGAAGCCTACATTTGTTGAAGCTTCTTACGAACGAAACACCAAATCGTATCTCCAGCAGCATAACAAAGCTCGTGGCCTCACTTTGGGGGAGGTGAATAAGGAGATACATGAGGTGGCCAGGGTGTGCATGCACTGGCAGGAGAGCTTCTAAAAGCTTGCTTGCGGTCGTCAACCAACCGACTTGGCCTTGTTAAGTTTCTCTGAACACTGCTTGTTATGAACCCAACTGTGAACCCAGACGAACCTACTTGTGCCCTCACACTCTAGCGGCCTACCACACGGCTTCCACGCCTTCAAACGGCCTTAGAGATCCGTAGCACTTCACGAACTCCAGCGAACTTATGGCGAACTTTTATAACAGTGCAAGTATCTTAACAGCAATTATAAGCACACAGAGTAAGAATGCGGAAACTCAAATGAAAGTCTTCTCTCTTTATTAACAGAAAGCTTCACAATCAGATTACAATGGATTCTCTGTATCAGAGATTGACTGTATCGGCATTTACTGGACTTATGATCTTCACGAATGAAGGATCGATACCAGAGGCTTCCTGGCCGAGTTACAGACTCTGTCTTAGAGCTTTATAACACACAAACATAAACTTGCAGACTCTCTAATGAACTGGCCACTTTAGGTTCTGATGTATGCCGAGCACATACACCCGCAGGCTTCTCAGTTCAACCTATAGACTGTGAGTAAAAACTCCGTGATGCGAGCAGATCGCTGTGATAGCGCAGACGCAGAGCAGGGAGAGACTACTCGGACTCAAGACTCAAAACACTCCAAATAAGAATGATCCACAAATGAGCCTTACCTCTCCTTATATAGGAATGAGAGGGGGACAAACATTACTGTGGTTTCTTCGATTATTGACACTTGGCAGAAGATCATCGTTTTCGGGTAACACCAAGTGGTGACATCATATGACGGAGATCTTGTCATCTTGACAAACTAAAGTGTGTGAATGCATGTCATATACAACGTGGATACCTATGAGCCCACAGGAATCAAAACTAAATAATTACACTTTGGATACTTTTCTGACGTAGGAAAAGTCCAAGAGAAAAGCTACGTCACTATGGACCCGTGACTAGGTATCATATGTACAAAGGGAAAGCCTTTCAAGAGTGGGGCTCCCGAGGACCACTAGTACTGGGCTCAGCTGCAGGCTCATCCAGAATTTTGACACCTGGATACCGGACATGGTACCACTCATCATCCCATGCTTTTGTGTAGATTCTTCTGACGATCATGGGTTTATTAAGCACTATTTGATGCTTAATTTTTGTCATAACTAACCACTGGTAATGCATTTGCATATGCATTTTTAGTATGGGATGGTCCAACATTGTATGCTCTATGCTGGCAAGTTCTCCAACAGTCTTGCAAGGATAATGAAAACATTCACCAGCCGGTCCTGAAATACAGTCATCACAAAAGTGTCTGTGATATGTTTGGAAACAGTCAGGATCCATGCTATAAGGACTAACCCCATAATGCCACCACCAGTTTGATAGCCATGGAATATATGGTTCTCTCTCATTTATCCATGTCGGTGCAAATTTTAATTTTGTATAATGGGTTTCTTCAGGTCCATCTCTGTTAAGAAGATCCCACCATAATCTTTCATAACCTGCAAAATTATAAACAGTGTCAGGAAAATAAGTTTAGGATCATCGTGCGGCCATGAAGTGAATTTGCCATATGTATATGGGCCGATTTTTCTGACTCTGTTTATCACATAATTTTTATAATGTTCTTTAGATCTGTCATTGCCACCAGTACCAATGACATACAGATCCCATAAATCTTCTGAGAGAGACCTCTCAGCTTCATGAGAGGCATCCATGCTGTGTGAATACATCTTTTCATGTATCCACCTATTTCCTTTTGGATACACCTTTCTTCCTGGGACCAAGTGCTGTAGATCTGTGTGATTCTGTAAATTTCCATCTAACACTTGGGTGTTTCGGAGGATCCACGTTGGCCTCCATTTTTCCAAATATACAGGCCAGGGCTCATCATCTGCAATATATCTGAGCTCTTCCCTTCTATAGGCCTGATTCCACTCGGTCAGAATGACAAAACAATGATATTGAACTTGCTCATTATCGTCATTCTCTTGTTCTTGATGCTGGAGATATTCTCTGCTTAAAAAGTCTGGAATACAGTTTTCAGATACTCTTATATGCTCAACATCAAAACTAAAATATGCAAAGAGTGCTTGCCACCTTGCAAATTTTGCATCTTCAGGGTTCTTAATTTCTTTTGATAAAACTTTATCCAGAGCTTTGGCATCAGTTCTGAGAAGAAAATACTTATTTGCCAAATGGACAGAAAACTTACTTAAACAATACCAAGCTTCTTTTACCTCTTTTTCAATAGGAGCATAATTTAACTCGGCCTTGCTCCAGACTCCAGAGGTGAATAGAACAACTTGTTCTTTTTCCTTCGGGTCTTCTTTCTTTGGCTTCTATTTTAGCACACCTCCCCAACCTATGTTGCTGGCATCTGTTTCAACAATCTTATAAGCATTATCATCAGCAACATGCAAAATGGGCAGAAATCTTACCTTAGACTTTATTTCCCTGACTGCTTGGGTGTGCTTGTCAGTCCAAGGTTTAGGGTTCTTTCTGAGTCTCTGATTTAACAGAGATCTGTCAATGGCACAATTTGGATAGAAATTGCTCACGTAATTGAGGCACCCTAAAAACCTCTGCAACTGGGTTTTGTCAAGAATGACATCAGGGAACTTATCAGCAAACTCCAGTGCATGATGCTGTAGAGCAATCTGGCCATTTTCAATCTCATGTCCTAAGAATTTAATCTTTGTTCTGCATAACTCCATCTTTTTCTTGCTTAGGACAAGACCATTATTTTTGACCAACTTCATGAAGATCTTCAAATGTCTGAAGTGGTCATTCAGATTTTTAGAAAAAATCAGCAGATCATCAATGTATGCAAGCAACCAATCTGCATAAGGTTTAAAGATTGAATCCATTACCTTTTGGAATTTGGATGGAGCATGCTTCAGTCCAAAAGGCATAACATTCCACTCATAGTGTCCATGGGGGACACTGAATGCTGTCTTCTACCTATCTCCTTCTGCAATGACGACTTGCCAGAAACCAGACTTTAGATCAAACTTTGAAAATACTTTGGCTCCTGAAATTCTTCTTATCAAATCTCCTTTATGGGGGATTGGATAAGTATCATCTGCTAACACATTATTCAGAGGCTTATAGTTAATCACTAGGCGTGGAACTCCTCTGACTTGTTCACTTCTTTTATTGACGTAGAATCCATAGCAGTTCCATGGGCTACTGGATTCTCTGATCAACTTCTTTTGTAGAAGTTGTTCAATCTCTATCTGACAGTGTTGTCTGTCATGGACAGACATGGGGATGGCTCTTGACTTACAAGGTCTGCCAGTATATCCTTCCTTGTAAGGCAATTCTATGCTGTGCTGCTTTCTATGCCAAAAAGCATTTGGCTCTTCCGAACAGCATGTTTCTTCGAATTCTTTTTGGATAGCAGCAATCTTCTTTTGGATTTCTGGAGAACTTAACTGTTCTTCAACTCTGATAGTTTCTTTATGATCCTTGAGTTCAACCAGGCTTTTTTCAATCTTCTGAAGTTTCTGTGCTTTTTCTTGCATAATCTGCACCATGGGTGAGATCTTGTTTCTGGAAACATAAGGCAACTCAATTCTTCTACCAGAAACAGTAATAAACATTCATGCAGAGCCATCAGGAAATCTAATTGACCCATGAGGTTCTACTTCTGCTAAGAAGACATTGCCCAAAATACAGTCAACAGGAATGTCTGAAACTGCTAAGGATAACTTCACACAATTTGAATCAAAACAGACAGTAGCTTTAGAAACTTCAAACTTTAGATGTTTCATCCCTAATCCCTGGACTTCTCTTTCTGCAGTAGTCCAATACCTTGAAGGGATGATATGTTTAGAAATCGAGTTTAGATCTGAACTGAATCAATCAAAACAATGACACGATAAACATGACGTACTTGAAGATTTACCAATATATGGTGTTATTCGATATTGAAATTTGTGAGTTCTGCATGTCCCCCAATTTCCTTTAAACGAAGAAAGAAGTTGCACGATCTGATTTGGACTTGATCGTGTGCTGATATCTTGATGTGTAATTTGGCTGCTGTTTAGACAAAACATTTGAAGGAGACGCAGACTGATTATTTTGAGCTTTCAGAACATTAAGCTCATTCCTTATACTGCGCACTTCAGTTTTTAATTCATGTATCTCCTTATTCGTTGCCACTAGAATAACAATAAAGGAGACTGTGTCTAGTATAGAAGAGAATAGTGAAAGAGTCCAATTGATTCCCATCTTGAATCCTAAAGAACTTCAAGCTGAAGCAAGGAAGTTGGGAACCCAGTTTTTACACTTAGGTTGCTTGAGAGTTGGCATAAATGCTTTGGTTCATCCAGGAGTCGATGCATATGTGTTAGCCACAGTCTGTGACTTAACACATAATAAGTACACTGATTCATTGATTGGAGGGATAGTGGCTCCACTATCAAACGGGCCAGTCTGGTTTGACTGTTACCCAAATTTCTCAGTGTCTGTTTTTGATGAAACATTGGCCGATATTCTTCAACTTCAAATCCAAACCATGGGATTTGACATGAGAAGAAAAAGAAGGAATATTGCTATTCAATTTCGTGGCTGTTTTCGCCATACTTCCACAATGTTTCCTGCAGTACTCCATGCACCCAGCAGTGAGTCAAAAACCAGTGTGGTTGTCTTAACAGATCCAAAAAACCAGAAGATAGAACATCAAGCCATTAAGTGGGAGGATCTGCAGTTTCCCCAACACTGGACAATTCCAAACCCTCGACCACTGTCTGTCCAAAAAATCACCAGTGCCAACATCACCGAAGATCATTCTTCTGCCACTGTGTCTTTTCCTAGAAGGTCAACCATAGATCGCAGAATAATTGAAGCTGAGTGTAAAAAGTCTCCTCGATACATAACACCCGAATGTACAGATACGGGTTGTAGTTCTATTGTTTCAAATTGTAGTCATGTTTCTCTTTTTGAGTTTGCACAGATAGTTAATTTTCAGCCAGTTAATGTTGAGTGTCCTCAATGTAAGCAGTCTGTCAATCTGCAAAGTCTTGCATATGCTGTTCTTCACAGTAACCATAACCCCAGAACAGGACAAGCTCCTCCCAGTACATCTGTAAATCCCTGTCCGAATCCTAAGTGTTCTGATATACCTTTCCCACATGAGGATGACCATCCACATGTTCTGATGATGCACTTAGTACCCCATCTGGAAGATGAAAATCCGAGGTTATCCCAGATCTTTATGAATGTCAGACTTCCAGGTACACCAAGATATGGGTTAGGTTATGTTGAACAAGTTGATAGGTTAATTCTAGAATGCAGATTCAGGGATCTGCCCCCAGGAGTGAAGAAACCATCTGTTCCTGAAATCCAGAAGTTTTATACTCTGATGGATGGATGTTTCAAATCAGAGATCCCAACGCAATGGATGAAACAAATGATAAATTGGGATCTGTTCACACATCCAGAAGCTGAAGGTTTTGCAGTTGCCTTCCCTAAAGAAGAGAAGTTGAAGATGTCAGCTGAGTGGAAGGATTATATGGAAGAAAAGGGTGTGTGGATTTCTTTCTACTCTTGGAAAAAGAAAATGGAAAATGATGTTGTATTAATGGCTGATACTACAACATCTTCCTCTCACTCATGGACTGCATTGGATGGCAGTAAAATAGAAACTTCCACTACCTACCCTCCTTTCAGAAGTATTGTGATAGGAGAAGGGTCAAACTCTGCACATGCTAGTCCTTTGGTCCAGCATGATAATTCTTTAATGGGTAGTGAAGGAAGAGTTCAGAAGGTGAGTGAGCAGTTAAACTGGACTAATACTGCACTCACTGGTCTAGAGAAAAATGTTGCCAAAACTGCTTTGGTCAAAGACCAGATAGATTCAGTCCAAGTATCTGTAAATGATGTTCATAGAGTTTTGAATTCTGTACAGTGTGATTTACAAGTAGTTAGAGGTATTACAGAACATTCTTCTGTTAGATTTCAAGAAGTTGAGGAATGTGTCATAGATCAATCTATGGCCACAAGACAGTCTGTATATAAGTTGTCAGAAAAATTTGAGAATTTAAATGTCAAGAAGCCCAGCAAGCCAATTCCAATGTCATTCATTGCTGGCAAAGCAAAAAGTGTTGTGCCACATGAGATCCCTAGACTAGAGTCAAGTCCTCCTGTCTCTAGATTTCCTCATCTCATGCCCAGAGAAGTTCCACAGTTGTCTATGTCAGAATCTAAACCTGAGTCAGTTGAAGAAAGATTTGAAAAGATCACAGTTGCTGAAGTCATAAAAGACTCAGAGTCAACAGATCATGTCTTTCCCATCTATGAGCCTCTAGAGCCACAGTTCACCAGACATGCAGCCCCTGACCTATATGGTACAGGGAAGATTCCCCCAAGGGAAACTTTTCATGACGGGAGTCATAAGGAGTGGAACATAGACAATATGTCTGCACATCAGATCCGGCAGATATTGGATCAGATGATCATAGAATACAAGCTGATGTGTGCAGATGGAAAGATTGAAATTGAAGCATGCAAGACAATCATGCAGTGCTTCATTGGCACACTTGCTAGGTGGTGGGAACTTGAATCTTCTCCAGCGTTGATTGAAAAAATGGAGAAGGAAGTTTTGAAAGATGAGCAGGGTGATATTATGTTTAATCCTGATGGCACTGCACAAGTGAACATGATTGGTGCTCTCACAGCACTAATTCAAGAACATTTTTGTGGATTAGAATATGTTGCAGCTGATAAGCATGAAATGATATTGATGAATCTAAAGTGCAACAATATCAACCAATTTGAAGACTTCCATAGAGATTGGATGCAGAGAATATTCTGGGTCAAAGATCCCAAGAATATCTTATGGAAGCAAGTGTACATAGCAGCTCTACCATCCAAGCTGGTAGATATTCTGAGAATGGAAGATGCTTTCCCCCTGCCATTAGAAACCTATGTGTGGGGAGATTTCTATGGCATTGTAACAAAGTTTTTGATTTCTTTATGTACCAGGTCTAAGATGCAGAAGTCCATTGATAAGCTCAACAGACTTCCTGGTACCAAATCATTCTGCAGTAAGTATGGCATCACAGTGGATGATCCCCTTGTGCATAGAAGAAAGCACAAGCGACAAGCAAAGAAGGCTTACAAAAGAAGTAAGTCTACTTATAGACTGAGCTCTGCAAAACGCAGAGAAATTCGCCGACCTAGAGAACTCAGAAGGACTAAAGCTCCAAAGAGGCAATCCAGATGGAAGCCTAATACACACTACTACCAGCCCCATGATATTCGGCCTAAAGATGCAAAGTTGGCCAGAATCAAAGAAGTTGAGTGCTGGCTATGTGGTCAGAAGGGACATACCTCTAATATGTGTCCTACAGCTTTAGAGTCTAAAAGAGGTTTGGGTAAAAAGTCTAGTAAGTATGCTAAGAACAAACAGCCTTCTTCCTCTCAAACCACTATCAAGCAAGACCCTGACGTCTGTGCCTATTGTAAGTCTACTTCACACAAGATTTCTGACTGTCCTTCCTATCCAGGCCGTCGTCTCTCTATCATGCAGCATGCCATGCCCCCTTCTTCTGATGATTCCTCCTCAGATGACTGTTCATCTTCCTCTTCTGATGACCAGGTCAATATGTATTGTTATTGTTCAGATCCAGAAGCCTGTAAATGTGATTCTTCTTCTGAGTCTGATTCTTATTCTTATTCCTCAGCCGTAGAAGATCCACCTCATGTCCTCATGGCCCAAACTGATGATGATCTCAAAGTTTTTTCCCAGATTCGTGCCATGGACGAAGGAGATCTGAAAAATGCTCTCCTTGATGCTTATATGAAAAATCTTCCTGATTCTTCTACTTCTTCTAGATCTTCTAGTTCCTCTAAGAAGCCTAATTTTGTTGAAGCTTCTTACGAGCGTAACACCAAATCGTATCTCCAGCAGAATAACAAAGCTCGTGGCCTCACTTTGGGGGAGGTGAATAAGGAGATACAAGAACTGAAAAATGAAGTGCGCAGTATAAAGAATGAGCTCAATGTTCTGAAATCACAGAACAATCAGTCTGCTTCTCCTTCAAAAATGTTGTCCAAACAGCAGACAAACTACACACTGCACACTCAGCCACAGACCGAAGTCCAGACCTCATCAGGTAAATTTGTTTCATCAGGCTTCGGTGACATTGGGGACATGCAGGTCCTCACAGTTCAATATCAGCAACACCATATATTGGTAAATCTTTCTGTTGCTGGTCATATTTATCAGGTTATTGCTTTAATAGACTCTGGTTCAGATCTTAACCTGATTTCTAAACACATCATCCCTTCAAGATATTGGACTACTGCAGAAAGAGAAGTCCCGGGATTAGGGATGAAACAATTGAAGTTTGAAGTTTCTAAAGCTATTGTCTGTTTTGATTCAAGTTGTGTAAAATTATCCTTGGCAGTTTCAGATATTCCTGTTGATTGAATTTTGGGTAATATATTTTTAGCAGCAGTAGAAACTCATGGGTCAGTTAGATTTCCTGATGGCTCTGCAGGAATGTTCATCACTGTTTCTGGTAGAAGAATTGAATTGCCTTATGTCTCCAGAAATAAAATCTCACCCATGGTACATATAATGCAAGAAAAGGAAAAGAAACTTCAGAAGATTGAGAAAAGTTTGGTTGAACTCAAAGATCACAAGGATATCATCAGAGTTGAAGAACAACTGAGTTCTCCAGAAATCCAAAAAAGGATCACTGCTATCCAGAAAGAATTTGAAGACGCATGTTGTTCTGAAGAGCCAAATGTTTTTTGGCACAGGAAGCAGCACAGCATAGAATTTCCTTACAAGGAAGGGTACACTGGCAGGCCTTGTAAGTCAAGAGCCATCCCTATGTCTGTTCATGACAGACAGCACTGTCAGAAGGAGATTGAACAACTTCTACAGAAGAAGTTGATCAGAGAATCCAGTAGCCCATGGAACTGCTATGGATTCTATGTGAACAAAAGAAGTGAGCAAGTCAGAGGAGTTCCACGCCTAGTAATAAATTATAAGCCTCTGAACAATGTGTTAGCAGATGACACTTATCCAATCCCTCACAAAGGAGATTTGATAAGAAGAATATCAGGAGCCAAGGTATTCTCTAAATTTGATTTAAAGTCTGGTTTCTAGCAAGTAGCCATTGCTGAAGGTGATCGATGGAAGACAGCATTCAGTGTCCCTCACGGACATTATGAATGGAATGTTATGCCTTTTGGTCTAAAGCATGCCCCATCAAAATTCCAAAAGGTGATGGATTCTATCTTCAAACCCTATGCAGATTGGTTGCTTGCATACATTGATGATCTGCTAATATTCTCTAAAAATTTGAGTGACCATTTCAGACACTTGAAAATCTTTATGAAATTGGTCAAAAATAATGGTCTTGTCCTAAGCAAAAAGAAGATGGAGTTATGCAGAACAAAGATCAAGTTCTTAAGACATGAGATTGAAAATGGCCAGATTGCTCTACAGCATCACGCACTGGAGTTCGCAGACAAATTCCCTGATGTTATTCTTGACAAAACCCAGTTGCAGAGGTTTTTAGGGTGCCTCAACTACGTGAGCAATTTCTATCCCAATTGTGCCATTGACAGATCTCTGTTAAATCAGAGACTCAGGAAGAACCCTAAACCTTGGACTGACAAGCACACCCAAGCAGTCAGAGAAATAAAGTCTAAGGTAAGATTTCTGCCCATTCTGCATGTTGCTGATGATGATGCTTATAAAATTGTTGAAACAGATGCCAGCAATGTTGGTTGGGGAGGTGTGCTAAAGCAAAAGCCAAAGAAAGAAGACCCGAAAGAAAAAGAACAAGTTGTTCTATTCGCCTCTGGAGTCTGGAGCAAAGTCGAGGTAAACTATGCTCCTATTGAGAAAGAGGTAAAAGCAGCTTGGTATTGTTTAAGAAAGTTTTCTGTTCATTTGGAAAATAAATATTTTCTGCTTAGAACTGATGCAAAAGCTCTGGATAAAGTTTTGTCAAAAGAAATCAAAAACCCTGAAGATGCAAAGTTTGCTAGATGGCAAGCCCTCTTTGCATATTTTAGTTTTGATGTTGAACATATAAGAGGATCTGAAAACTGTATTCTAGACTTTTTAAGCAGAGAATATCTCCAGAATCAAGGACAAGAGAATGACGATAAGGAGCAAGTTCAGTATCATTGTTTTGTCATTCTGACCGAATGGAATCAGGCCTATAGAAGGGAAGAGCTTAGATATATTGCAGATGATGAGCCCTGGCCTGTATATTTGGAAAAATGGAGGCCAACGTGGATCCTCCGAAACACCCAAGTGTTAGATGGAAATTTACAGAATCACACAGATCTACAACACTTGGTCCCAGGCAGAAAGGTGTATCCAAAAGGAAATAGGTGGATACATGAAAAGATGTATTCACACAGCATGGCTGCCTCTCATGAAGCTGAGAGGTCTCTCTCAGAAGATTTCTGGGATCTGTATGTCATTGGTACTGGTGGCAATGACAGATCTAAAGAACATTAAAAAAATTATGTGATAAACAGAGTCAGAAAAATCGGCCCATATACATATGGCAAATTCACTTCATGGCCGCACGATGATCCTAAACTTATTTTTCCTGACACTGTTTATAATTTTACAGGTTATGAAAGATTATGGTGGGATCTTCTTAACAGAGATGGACCTGAAGAAACCCATTATACAAAATTAAAATTTGCACCGACATGGATAAATGAGAGAGAACCATATATTCCATGGCTATCAAACTGGTGGTGGCATTATGGGGTTAGTCCTTATAGCATGGATCCTGACTGTTTCCAAACATATCACAGACACTTTTGTGATGACTGTATTTCAGGACCGGCTGGTGAATGTTTTCATTATCCTTGCAAGACTGTTGGAGAACTTGCCAGCATAGAGCATACAATGTTGGACCATCCCATACTAAAAATGCATATGCAAATGCATTACCAGTGGTTAGTTATGACAAAAATTAAGCATCAAATAGTGCTTAATAAACCCATGATCGTCAGAAGAATCTACACAAAAGCATGGGATGATGAGTGGTACCATGTCCGGTATCCAGGTGTCAAAATTCTGGATGAGCCTGTAGCTGAGCCCAGTACTAGTGGTCCTCGGGAGCCCCACTCTTGAAAGGCTTTCCCTTTGTACATATGATACCTAGTCACGGGTCCATAGTGACGTAGCTTTTCTCTTGGACTTTTCCTACGTCAGAAAAGTATCCAAAGTGTAATTATTTAGTTTTGATTCCTCGTGGGCCTTTGTTAGGTATCCACAGTGTATATCACATGCATTCACACTTTAGTTTGTCGGCATGACAAGATCTCCGTGCGGATGTCACCACTTGGTGTTACCCGAAAACGATGATCTTCTGCCAAGTGTCAATAATCGAACGAACCACAGTAATGTTTGTCCCCCTCTCATTCCTATTTAAGGAGAGGTAAGGCTCATTTGTGATTCATTCACATTTGGTGTGTTTTGAGTCTTGAGTCCGAGTATTCTCTCCCTGCTCTGCGTCTGCGCCATCTTGGTGATCTGCTCGCACCACGGAGTTCTTACTCATAGTCTATAGGTTGAACTAAAAAGCCTGCGGGTGTATGTGCTCGGCATACATCAGAACCTAAAGTGGCCAGTTCATTAGGAAGTCTGTAATTTTATGTTTGTGTGTTATAAAGCTCTGAGACAGAGTCTGTAACTCGGCCAGGAAGCCTCTGGTATCGATCCTTCATTCGTGAAGATCATAAGTCCAGTAAATGCCGATACAGTCAATCTCTGATACAGAGAATCCATTGTAATCTGATTGTGAAGCTTTCTGTTAATAAAGAGAGAAGACTTTCATCTTGAGTTTCCGCATTATTACTCTGTGTGCTTATATTTGCTGTTAAGTTATTTGCACTGCTATAAAAGTTCGCCATAAGTTCGCTGGAGTTCGCGAAGTGCTACGGATCGCTAAGGCCGTTTGAAGGCGTGGAAGCCGTGTGGTAGGCCGCTAGAGTGTGAAGGCACAAGTAGGTTCGTCTGGGTTCACAGTTGGGTTCATAACAAGCAGTGTTCAGAGAGACTTAACAAGGCCAAGTCGGTTGGTTGACGACCGCAAGCAAGCTTCGAAGAAGCCTCTGCTAGAAATTGGTATCGGAGCCAATAAGTCTACGCTGTAGCCTGGTTCAAGATCTTGAGTAATATCCGAAAGTCTTTTTTTCTCTCTTTTATCTTAAAACCATGGATTCCTTAATATCAAAGTCTGTATCATTCAGAGAGCTCGAAGAACAAGTCTACTAGAATAACAATAAAGGAGACTGTGTCTAGTATAGAAGAGAATAGTGAAAGAGTCCAATTGATTCCCATCTTGAATCCTAAAGAACTTCAAGCTGAAGCAAGGAAGTTGGGAACCCAGTTTTTACACTTAGGTTGCTTGAGAGTTGGCATAAATGCTTTGGTTCATCCAGGAGTCGATGCATATGTGTTAGCCACAGTCTGTGACTTAACACATAATAAGTACACTGATTCATTGATTGGAGGGATAGTGGCTCCACTATCAAACGGGCCAGTCTGGTTTGACTGTTACCCAAATTTCTCAGTGTCTGTTTTTGATGAAACATTGGCCGATATTCTTCAACTTCAAATCCAAACCATGGGATTTGACATGAGAAGAAAAAGAAGGAATATTGCTATTCAATTTCGTGGCTGTTTTCGCCATACTTCCACAATGTTTCCTGCAGTACTCCATGCACCCAGCAGTGAGTCAAAAACCAGTGTGGTTGTCTTAACAGATCCAAAAAACCAGAAGATAGAACATCAAGCCATTAAGTGGGAGGATCTGCAGTTTCCCCAACACTGGACAATTCCAAACCCTCGACCACTGTCTGTCCAAAAAATCACCAGTGCCAACATCACCGAAGATCATTCTTCTGCCACTGTGTCTTTTCCTAGAAGGTCAACCATAGATCGCAGAAGAATTGAAGCTGAGTGTAAAAATTCTCCTCGATACATAACACCCGAATGTACAGATACGGGTTGTAGTTCTATTGTTTCAAATTGTAGTCATGTTTCTCTTTTTGAGTTTGCACAGATAGTTAATTTTCAGCCAGTTAATGTTGAGTGTCCACAATGTAAGCAGTCTGTCAATCTGCAAAGTCTTGCGTATGCTGTTCTTCACAGTAACCATAACCCCAGAACCGGACAAGCTCCTCCCAGTACATCTGTAAATCCCTGTCCGAATCCTAAGTGTTCTGATATTCCTTTCCCACATGAGGATGACCATCCCCATGTCCTGATGATGCATTTAGCACCTCACCTAGAAGAAGAAGATCCGAGGCTTACTCAGATCTTTATGAATGTGAGACTCCCAGGTACTCCAAAATATGGGTTGGGTTATGTAGAGCAAACTGATAAGCTTATTCCAGAATGCAGATTCAGAGATCTGCCTCCAGGAGTGAAGAAGCCATCTATCCCTGAGATCCAGAAGTTTTATACTCTGATGGATGGATGTTTCAGATATGAGATCCCAGCACAATGGATGAAACAAATGATAAATTGGGATCTATTCACACATCCAGAAGCTGAAGGTTTTGCAGCTGCCTTCCCTAAAGAAGAGAAGTTGAAGATGTCAGCTGAGTGGAAGGATTACATGGAAGAAAATGGTGTGTGGATTTCTTTCTACTCTTGGAAGAAGAAAATGGAGAATGATGTTGTATTAATGGCTGATACTACAACATCTTCCTCTCATTCATGGACTGCATTGGATGGCAGTAAAATAGAGACTTCCACTACCTACCCTCCTTTCAGAAGTATTGTGATAGGAGAAGGGTCAAACTCTGCACATGCTAGTCCTTTGGTCCAGCATGATAATTCTTTAATAGGTAGTGAAGGAAGAGTTCAGAAGGTGAGTGAGCAGTTAAACTGGACTAATACTGCACTCACTGGTCTAGAGAAAAATGTCGCCAAAACTTCCCTGGTCAAAGACCAGATAGATTCAGTCCAAGTGTCTGTAAATGATGTTCATAGAGTTTTGAATTCTGTACAGTGTGATTTACAAGTAGTTAGAGGTATTACAGAACATTCTTCTGTTAGATTTCAAGAAGTTGAGGAATGTGTCATAGACCAATCTATGGCCACAAGGCAGTCTGTATACAAATTGTCTGAGAAGTTTGAAAATTTGTCTGTCAAGAAAGCCAGCAAACCAGTCCCAATGTCCTTTATTGCTGGTAAAGCCAAAAGTGTCGTGCCTCATGAGCTCCCCAGACTAGAGTCAAGTCCTCCTGTCTCTAGATTTCCTCATCTCATGCCCAGAGAAGTTCCACAGTTGTCTGTGTCAGAATCTAAACCTGAGTCAGTTGAAGAAAGATATGAAAAGATCACAGTTGCTGAAGTCATAAAAGACTCAGAGTCAAAAGACCATGTCTTTCCCATCTATGAGCCTCTAGAGCCACAGTTCACCCGACATGCAGCCCCTGACCTATATGGTGCAGGGAAGATTCCCCCAAGGGAAACTTTTCATGACGGGAGTCATAAGGAGTGGAACATAGACAATATGTCTGCACACCAGATCCGGCAGATATTGGATCAGATGATTATTGAATACAAATTGATGTGTGCAGATGGAAAGACTGAAGTTGAAGCCTGTAAAACAATAATGCAGTGCTTCACTGGCACACTTGCAAGGTGGTGGGAACTTGAATCTTCTCCAGCGTTGATTGAAAGAATGGAGAAGGAAGTTTTGAAAGATGAGCAGGGTGATATCATGTTTAATCCTGATGGCACTGCACAAGTGAACATGATTGGTGCTCTCACAACACTAATTCAAGAACATTTTTGTGGATTGGAATATGTTGCAGCTGATAAGCATGAGATGATATTGATGAATTTAAAATGCAACAATATCAATCAGTATGAAGACTTCCACAGAGATTGGATGCAGAGAATATTCTGGGTCAAGGATCCCAAGAATATATTGTGGAAGCAGGTCTACCTAGCAGCTTTACCTTCAAAGCTAGTAGACATTTTGAGAATGGAAGATGCTTTCCCCTTACCTTTAGAGACCTATGTATGGGGAGACATTTATGGTATTGTAACAAAAGTTTTGATTTCTTTATGTACCAGGTCAAAGATGCAGAAGTCCATTGATAAACTCAACTGACTTCCTGGTACAAAATCATTCTGTAGTAAGTATGGCATCACAGTGGATGATCCCCTTGTGCACAGAAGAAAGCACAAGAGACAAGAAAAGAAGGCTTACAAAAGAAGTAAGTCCACTTATAGACTGAGCTCTGCAAAGAAAAGAGAAATTCGCAGACCAAAAGAGCATAGAAGGCCTAAAGCTCCTAAAAGGCAATCCAGATGGAGGCCTAACACACATTATTACCAGCCACATGATATCCGGCCTAAAGATGCAAAGCTGGCCAGAATAAAAGAAGTTGAGTGCTGGTTATGTGGTCAGAAAGGCCATACGTCCAATATGTGTCCTACTGCTTTAGAGTCTAAACGAGGTCTCGGTAAGAAGTCTAGTAAGTATGCCAAAAACAAACAGCCTTCTTCTTCCCAAACCACTGTTAAGCAAGATCCCGACGCCTGTGCCTACTGTAAATCCACATCTCACAGGATTTCTGACTGTCCATCTTATCCAGGTCGTCGTCTGTCTATACAGCAGCATGCCATACCCTCTTCTGATTATTCCTCCTCAGATGACCGTTCCTCTTCCTCTTCAGATGAACAGGTCAATATGTATTGTCATTGCTCAGACCCAGATGCTTGTAAATGTGATTCCTCTGAGTCTGATTCTGAGTCGTCTTATTCCTCAGCTGTGGAAGATGCCCCTCATGTTTTCATGGCCCAAACCGATGATGACTTAAAAGTTTTTTCCCAAATTCGTGCCATGGATGAAGGAGACCTGAAAACTGCTCTCCTTGACGCTTATATGAAGAATCTTCCTGGTTCTTCTAGTTCTTCTAGATCTTCCAGCTCCTCTAAGAAGCCCAATCTTGTTGAAGCTTCTTATGACCGTAACACCAAGTCGTATCTCCAGCAGCATAGCAAAGCTCGTAGCCTCACTTTGGGGGAGGTGAATAAGGAGATACATGAATTAAAAAATGAAGTGCGCAGTATAAAGAATGAGCTTAATGTTCTGAAAGCTCAAAATAATCAGTCTGCTTCTCCTTCAAATGTTCTGTCTAAACAACAGACCAACTACACACTGCACACTCAGCCACACGCTGAAGTCCAAACTACATCTGGCAAGTTTGTTTCCTCAGGCTTCAGTGAGATTGGGGACATGCAAGTCCTCACTGTTCAATATCAGCAACACCATATACTGGTAAATCTTTCTGTTGCTGGTCATATTTATCAGGTTATTGCTTTGATTGATTCTGGTTCAGATCTTAACCTGATTTCTAAGCATATCATCCCTTCAAGATATTGGACTACTGCTGAAAGAGAAGTTCAGGGATTAGGGATGAAACAATTGAAGTTTGAAGTTTCTAAAGCTACTGTCTGTTTTGATTCAAGTTGTGTAAAATTATCCTTGGCAGTTTCAGATATCCCTGTTGACTGTATTTTGGGTAATGTCTTTTTAGCAGCAGTAGAACCTCATGGGTCAGTAAGATTTCCTGATGGCTCTGCAGGAATGTTTATTACCGTTTCTGGTAGAAGAATTGAGTTACCATATGTTTCCAGGAACAAATTCTCACCCATGGTGCAGATAATGCAAGAAAAAGAAAAGAAACTTCAGAAGGCTGAGAAAAGTCTGGTCGAACTCAAAGACCACAAAGAAATCATCAGAATTGAAGAACAGTTGAGTTCCCCAGAAATCCAAAAGAAGATTGCTGCTATCCAGAAAGAGTTTGAAGACACATGTTGTTCTGAAGAGCCAAATGCTTTTTGGCACCGGAAGCAGCACAGCATAGAATTGCCTTACAAGGAAGGATACACTGGCAGGCCTTGTAAGTCAAGAGCCATTCCTATGTCTGTCCATGACAGACAACACTGCCAGAAGGAGATTGAACAACTTCTACAGAAGAAGTTGATCAGAGAATCCAGTAGCCCATGGAACTGCTATGGATTCTATGTAAACAAAAGAAGTGAGCAAGTCAGAGGAGTTCCACGCCTAGTGATAAATTATAAGCCTCTGAATAATGTGTTAGCAGATGACACTTATCCAATCCCTCACAAAGGAGATTTGATAAGAAGAATTTCAGGAGCCAAGGTGTTCTCAAAGTTTGATCTAAAGTCCTGCTTCGCAGGTCACGTGGAGCGATAAAAAGGTGTCTTTGTAACTCTTAATTACCTCACATTAATTGTCAACCCAGGGACGACTTTTTGTTTCAAGAGTGTACTCAGTCTGAGGCAGCTATTTACTCAAGAGTAATGTTTTGCAGTATAGTGCTTAAAATCCACAAGTAAATGAAAGCTGGAAATAAAATCTACTTACAACAAAGCACTTTAAGACTTAAATCATGCATTCGGAAAAATAAGCAATGTATCAGTCAAGGGTCCAGTAATAATAACTCATCCCTTTGGAAACTGATGTAACCAAAAGTAACCAAGGAACAGATCATTAATCTGGGGACTAGACAGCAAATGCCAATGCCCACTACAGTTTCAGATCGTTCTTCACACCAAAGCAAAGATAATGCAAATAACAGGAAATGGAAAGCTGCCATTGAAAGTAAACTAGGAAAGCTCTTTAAAAGCAAACTCTTGCAATTAATCAACCAAACTAAACAACGAAGTAAATGGACAGCAAACTTATAATTAAAGGAATTAAACAACGAATCATATTTAATAAATCTGGACAACAAACTCTAATTAGTGGAATCGAATAACCAACAATCTGAAATGAACAGCGAAGCTTTACATTTGAAATGAGCAGCATAACAATATACGTTGAGAAGGATAATAATCTCTGTTATGATGGAAAAGAACAGCGACACGATTCAATCTCAACTTGTGCAATAAAACAATTTCATAAAATATCATAACAGCTTGCTGCAAGAACATGAAACTGTAAAGCATTACGATTCAAAGAAATAGGAACTAAATCAAACCATCACACGGCGAAAATTGGAAAGATATGATACAACAGCAGCATACTCCACCAGAGGCTGGGCCCTTAGCCGCCAGCGGATGCTGCTGGGCTACTTCAGATCAGGTGAATGAACAACAACCCTTTTATTTATTCATCCTCAAATGGTGAAATCATTACAACAGCAAAAGCTTTGAAGATTACAATGGCAATGCAACAATCCCTATCCTATCATGAATAATCCATCTTCATTCTTGAATCTCTAAGTCTGAATCCTCAATTCCATCATTCGAATCCATCCCGAATCATCCTCAAAGTCCTTTTTTCTCTCTGATCTCTGTTCTGATTTAAATACAAAGAGAGCAGAGAGTGGTTACAATAGAGATAATTACAACATAATTCTATTACAAAATTGATGTGCTTCTAACCATTTGATCAACAAGAACAAGGCGAATTTGGCTTTGCAGCTGAGATTTGGAGGGCGGCCGCAACAACAGATCTGAGAAAATCGTGTTCAAAGAACCCTGCGTATCTCTCAATACAAGCCGAATTTGGGCAAACCGTTCTTTCATAAAGTTAATTGGGTCCGTTCTGGACAAAACCCATGTTCCGGATTTTCCAGATTCTTCTTCATTTGCTCAGAATGTCAACCGCAAAATCGTCACTTCTTATTCCAGCGAATTTCTAAGTTGGCACTTTTAATGATCAAATCTTCAATCTGGAAATTATCTTGGAGGCTAAAAATGGTGAATAATGTTACAACTGATTTATTAAAACTATCATTGATAAAATCATACATAATCATCAATTTATTAGAAATAAAGGAAGATAAATAATATTCATCCATAAGAGCATAAATCATTTATAAAATGGATTTAAATAATAAATTATAATAAATAACGTGATGAAGAATGGTAGAAATGGGTGGAATAAGCGTTCACAAGTGATAATAATAATGGCATATTAACGGCCCAACATACCCCCACACTCAATATGTTGCATGTCCTCATGCAATGAAAACCTGAATATATTGCATGTCTTCATGCAACCCCAAGACAAAACCCATGTGTTAACCAAGCAATAAAAATTTGAGAACAAATGAATGCTTCCTTAATTAATGAATATTCAATTTTAGCAATCTTGATGAAGGCATAACAATTTTTATATTGACATTCAACTATATGTATGAAGTTGCAGCAAAATATGATATAGATAACAGCAAACTTCATTAACCATTTTTTCAAAACTACAAACCAGATTTTGTTGAAATGTTGCAAGTAAGTTTATAATATATGAATGTCTCTATGATCCAAAAATCAGATCGTTTTGATGCACGGATCATGAGATATAAACAAAATGGCTGTAGGTGAGAGTGCATGATTTCCTAAATTTTATGAACCAATATTTTTTGAAATTGTCTGGGTTTGTATTAATGATACATCTGCATTTTCCAAAAATCACAAGAATTGAGTTCATAGTTTTAAAAATATTATGGAAATCAATTTCTGCACTGAAATTGTATGCCTTAAATGAGAAAGAAAATTGAAAACATCCATCATGCGTAGCAATTCCTCCCCCTCTCTGAAGAATTAGCATGCCCTCATGCAATGCTAGAAAACAAATAGAGGTGGTTGCTACCAGCTGTTGAATTCTATGCTTGGTGTAAAACAACATGAAATAAAGGAGGTGTTGAGATGGAATAAGAATAGCAATGGATGATAAAGAATATGGATGACATGGTCATAAGAAAGAAATGAATGAAAGGAACACTCCCCCATACTTGAAAATGATATGCCGCTGAAAAATAGGGAGTGGTATAGATGTGGACTGAAGGATGATAAATGATGCTCAAAATGGATTTTTATGAAATTCTCCTAAATTCGTAATAAATCAGAAAATTATGCGATTTTACCTCAAGTTTTACCTCCAAAAATTTGGAATGACATATATGGACTGGCAGTTGTTGAAGCTGATGCAGGCAGAGTTGGTGCTGAAAGTGATGCAAAAGGTAGAATCCAGGCAAGCACATCATGTCGGAAGAATTGTGCACGTTCGCGAGTTGCTCGAGCCTCTTCTGTTAGTTGCAATAGTGTGGTCATGCTGTGAATAGAATTCTGCCCATACTTGTTGTTTTCCTGCAAACAAAGCACTATTTGGCATACAATGTTCTTGAATCCATAGTGTAAGCAATAGATAAGATGCATGCAAAAATTTCAAAAAAACTTATGTATACATGCAATACTAATATTTTGGCAAATCAACAAGTGATGGTAGAGTGCAGTAATCATATCACATGCAATCCCATAATGCATACATTCCCCCCTCCAATTGGAAAAGGAATTCCATGACCATAAAGCATATGAGAGGTGTTGTGCTAATGGCAAGGCAAGGGAATGAACAATATAGCAGTGAATAAAGCAGAGTACACATATCAATGATAGGATAGCGGGAGTTATGGTTATAATGAGAGTAGAGTGTGTAAAGATAGTTATGAATAAAAGATAGGACGCTTCGGATTGATGATAAGTTATGAAAAAGAGAAAAAGGACAACAATATGCCAAAAAGATGCTTCACTGATAGTATGCTAGCTGAAAATGATGCGATTGATCATAAAACAATTTCTCATGCATAAAGGTTCAAAACAGGGAGAAAGTTAAGGAAATAACTTCTCTGATAAAAAGAAAAAATAAGAAAAGGGTATTATAATAATAATTGACGATAAGATATAACTTCAATACCATAAGCAGAGCCACTGCTGCCAGCAGGCGTCCATAGCCTCGGCAGGGTTGTTTTTTAACCCATATGAGCCAGAATCCTCAATTTATAACTAGAGAGTTACATTGTTGTTCTACAGAAGAGATCAATGTGCTGGCGTGGTAACCAGATAACCACACTGCCATTCATTGGGATGTAGCAAAAGTGGTCAGGCCGGCTCGTGATGAGACCTCCTGTTCCAAGGATAATTGGGCTATCCAATGGATCATAACCCTGGTGTGGTGGCCATAATGGGAATGTCACTTTGTTACAGCCTTATGAACATGGTAGGCTGGCTCGTAATGAGACCCCCTATCCTCCATCTATGAACAAAATTTTGTTGTTATTACACAATTTTATGATAAAAAAGAGGGAGGCTCAGTACTCTTTAAGAGCAGGGATGGTGGAAGAAGTTGAACATGTCAATAGAAAAATATACCCATAATCTCATTTATTATAGACAAAGAAGATTATAATCCAGAAGGGTGGAACCAACATGGTATTAAGATGATCAATCAATATCATGTTCAACAGAAAACAATGCGGTAAAGTAGTATATAAATAATTGTGTCCCTTTTGAAAATAATCTATCATCAAGGAGCTGTCCTGTTAAAGATCATAACGTGAATGATATTAACTCGCTTCAATAAAATCCATAATTCTTGTCCTCGTAAAAATAGTGTACTTCATGCCATGAAAGGGAATCAGTAAAATGTGGTTGAGATGAACTAGGAATAGTCCCACAAGAGGAAGGAAGGGTTGCTCTCGAAAATAATCCCAAAGTGTTGCTCTTTTGAATGAACAGCAAAAACACGCAAAAAAAAGTGTTGTTCCTTGTAGGGAACAACAAAGGAAATGCACACAAAAAGCAAAAATACACACAAAAAAGTGTGAAAATGCAAATGTCGTTCCTTTGAAGAAAGGAACAGCAAAAACTAAAAGTGTCGTTCCTTTAGAAAAGGAACAGCAAAAACGCAAGTGCCGTTCCTTTGGAAAAGGAACAGCAAAAACACACGTGTCGTTCCTTTGAAAAAGGAACAACAAAAATGAAAAGTGCAAAAGTGCTATTCCATTCGGAAAGGAATAACAAATCGTGAAAGTGCAGAAGTGTTGTTCCATTTGGAAATGAATAATAAAACGTAAAAGTGCAAAAATGGTGTTTCATTCGAAAAGGAACAGCAAAAAGTGGAAATGCAGAAGTGCTATTCCATTTGGAAAGGAATAGCAAAACGTGAAAATGTAGAAGTGTTGTTCCATTCGGAAAGGAACAACAAAAAGTGGAAGAGCAGAAGTGCTGTTCCATTCGGAAAGGAACAACAAAACGTGAAAAAGGAACAGCAAAAAGAGTCGTGGAAAAGGAATGGCAAAATGACCCGTGACAAAGGAACAACATAATGAATTGCTGACCAAAAAGGTGTTGTTCCTTTGGAAAAGAAATAAGAAAACGAAATTGTTGTCCCTTTGAAAAAGGAACAGCAAAAACGACAAAAGTGCACACAAACGCTGTCCCTTCAGAAAAAGAACAGCAAAAATACACAAGCATGAAATGCAAGCACGCAAAGAATGAATTAGTTGTTCACTGTATTGATGCTGAGGATGGGTCACAGTTTGAATGAAGCAACACCTGAAACACAAAATATAAAAAAATATCAGAAAAGAAACAACGTTTTATTTAAAAACAATATGTAAATAACTAAATTAAGTTACAACAGCTATGATGTTATGTCAAAAAAATGATCTCTTTGAAAAATGTTTTGGCAGCAGTGATAAGACATGAATCTTCAAATTGAAATAAATTCTTCATTTGTTCTATTATGAATCCGTTGGGTAATGAGTTGGATGAAATTCCTTTGTTTTATTAAAATTTGTTTCAAGAATCACTCGTCCATAAATTGACCTTCTTTTTCTCCTAGGACCTGCAAAAAACGAGTATCTACCTGCAATAAAACATTAAATCATGGAGAAAGAGAGGTGATCAGGCTCCCCTAATCCAAGAATTATGCAAAAAACAACAATTAGTTACTCTGTAGAACAAATCCATTGAGAAAATAACAAAGTAAAATTTATCTGTCACCTGCGGGAGAGCAGTGGCCAATCATGCTAACCTGCAGTGTTTTAATCACAACTTCTTTGTTTTTCATCGAAATTGAGTGATTCCAAAGCCAAATGAGAGCTAATTCAAATTTTTATCTCCAGTAGCAACAGTTTTTAGAAATTCAATGATATGATATGTCAATTTTAGTTAGAACAGCCTGCATAACATAGTCATTTTCAATTACCCAATCTAGACCAACGATTGATATTTCAAGCATAGATTCTTCGTTTGATGTCGGATTCAAATGATTCAAATTGGAAATGAAAGTAGATTCATTTATTTATCTTCAATAGAAACAGATTTTGAAGAAAAGAAGAATTGATAGGTCAAACACTGTAAGGAACATCCGGAAAAACAGAGTTTTAAGGGTGCTGATTTACGATAGACAGTCAGTATTTTGATCATAACTTCCCCATACGATATCGAAAATGAGTGATTCAAATTGCATTGGAAACTAGATTCATAGGGGAATCTACCATAGAAACAGGTTTTAAAAATTCATTCATTTAGGCCTCCAAAAACTGACTGTCCCAACTCTGTTCTTGAGCTGCCCGCTAGACATCCGGTCAATGTTTTGGTTCTAACTTTCTCGTTTCAAATCCAAATTGAGTGATTCAAATTGGGTTGGAAAGTAGACATCAAGGGATATTTAGGATAGAAACAGGTTTTAAAAATATGGTCATTTAGGCCTCCAAAAACGGACTGTCCCAACTCTGTTCCTGAGCTGCCCGCTAGACATCCAGTCAATGTTTTGGTTCTAACTTTTTCGTTTCAAATCCAAATTGACTGATTCAAATTGGGTTAGAAAGTAGACATCAAGGGCTATCTAGGGTAGAAACAGGTTTTAAAAATATTCATTTTTGGTCCCTCAAAACATGACTGTCCCGACTGTTTTTCCAGAAAATTCATCAAGCCCGCAAGCCAAAAAAATGATATTCAAGCATTTTTTCAAATTGGTGATAAAAAATGAATATAAGTGTTTATAGAATTGTTATTTGCAATATAATTCATCTACATACACAAATAAATTGAAATATTTATCACCGATGTTGATTTCGATAGCGTGTTGCAACAAAAAAAAACAACTATTTTTACAAAAAAAAACAAAATGCATTTATTTATGTCCTTATTTTATTTTTTTATTTTTTTTTCTCCACTATCCTACTCTTCTTTGAGAATCGAATATGTTTATGTATAAGAGTATTTCCAGTGGAACCATTTTAGAAATAAGGCCTCTAGTATGCACATACCCAAATTTGAAAAATACATGTTGATAAAAATTAGGGTATGAGAAGCCAACTTCCCTTGAAAAGATGGAATCAAAAATTGTTGAAGTGTGGAGCAATGTTGCGAACAAGTGATGGAGTGAAACCAATCTTCAATATATCCGTTATTTTCTTGATTTCCCATATCCATCATATCATTAAGTTCTTGAGCTTTTAAAATGGTTTGTTGATGCAAACTAGAAGTAAGCTCATTTTCTTCCATAACTTCTACAATTTTTGAATTTGAAACATTCTGAATCTCATTGTAAGTTTTCTCTAATGGCGCATGTGAGATAGAATGGGTGGGAAGGGTGGGTAAATTTGGCAGTTCAACATTGTAAGTATGTTGTACTGGTTTATTGCGGTGAGGGTGTGGAATTAGTTGAGCAGGAAATTCAAAAGTAAAAATGTTGGACAGTTTCTTACCATAACAGAAGATGTCCTTCATGTGTTCCTTCAAAGCTCTTTCTTCCAATGTTCCTGTCAATTAGTTAGTGAAATGGGTGGTGCTTACATCACCACTTCAATGAAATCATGTGATTCATTTTCCAAAATTTCTATTTTTTTCCTAGTCATTCACACAAAACATCTAAAGCTACAGCAAATCTGTTAGGAAAGCGGACAGTGGAGCAGGGCATTTACATGCTCCGCACGTAGGTTCTTACCTTCCGTTTTTAAGATCCAACTCTTCCCTATCAGGCACTCATCAGATTCACACTACTCTTTAGAAATGGCTACACTCTCCCCGGCAACGGCGCCAAAATGTGGAGCGATAAAAAGGTGTCTTTGTAACTCTTAATTACCTCACATTAATTGTCAACCCAGGGACGACTTTTTGTTTCAAGAGTGTACTCAGTCTGAGGCAGCTATTTACTCAAGAGTAATGTTTTGCAGTATAGTGCTTAAAATCCAAAAGTAAATGAAAGCTGGAAATAAAATCTACTTACAACAAAGCACTTTAAGACTTAAATCATGCATTCGGAAAAATAAACAATGTATCAGTCAAGGGTCCAGTAACAATAACTCATCCCTTTGGAAACTGATGTAACCAAAAGTAACCAAGGAACAGATCATTAATCTGGGGACTAGACATCAAATGCCAATGCCCACTACAGTTTCAGATCGTTCTTCACACCAAAGCAAAGATAATGCAAATAACAGGAAATGGAAAGCTGCCATTGAAAGTAAACTAGGAAAGCTCTTTAAAAGCAAACTCTTGCAATTAATCAACCAAACTAAACAATGAAGTAAATGGACAACAAACTTATAATTAAAGGAATTAAACAACGAATCATATTTAATAAATCTGGACAACAAACTCTAATTAGTGGAATCGAATAACCAACAATCTGAAATGAACAACGAAGCTTTACATTTGAAATGAGCAGCATAAAAATATACGTTGAGAAGGATAATAATCTCTGTTATGATGGAAAAGAACAGCCACACGATTCAATCTCAACTTGTGCAATAAAACAATTTCATAAAATATCATAACAGCTTGCTGCAAGAACATGAAACTGTAAGGCAATATGATTCAAAGAAATAGGAACTAAATCAAACCATCACACGGCGGAAATTGGAAAGATATGATACAACAGCAGCATACTCCACCAGAGGCTGGGCCCTTAGCCGCCAGCGGATGCTGCTGGGCTACTTCAGATCAAGTGAATGAACAACAACCCTTTTATTTATTCATCCTCAAATTGTGAAATCATTACAACAGCAAAAGCTTTGAAGATTACAATGGAAATGCAACAATCCCTATCCTATCATGAATAATCCATCTTCATTCTTGAATCTCTAAGTCTGAATCCTCAATTCCATCATTCGAATCCATCCCGAATCATCCTCAAAGTCCTTCTCCCTCTCTGATCTCTATTCTGATTTAAATACAAAGAGAGCAGAGAGTGGTTACAATAGAGATAATTACAACATGATTCTATTACAAAATTGGTGTGCTTCTAACCATTTGATCAACAAGAACAAGACGAATTTGGCTTTGCAGCTGAGATTTGGAGGGCGGCCGCAACAACAGATCTGAGAAAATCGTGTTCAAAGAACCCTGCGTTTCTCTTAGTACAAGCCAAATTTGGGCAAACCGTTATTTATGTAGGTTAGTTGGGTCCGTTCTGGACAAAACCCATGTTCCGGATTTTCCAGATTCTTCTTCATTTGCTCAGAATCGCAATCGCAAAATCGTCACTTCTTATTCCAGCGAATTTCTGAGTTGGCACTTTTAATGATCAAATCTTCAATCTGGAAATTATCTTGGAGGCTAAAAATGGTGAATAATGTTACAACTGATTTATTAAAACTATCATTGATAAAATCATACATAATCATCAATTTATTAGAAATAAAGGAGAATAAATAATATTCATTCATAAGAGCATAAATCATTATAAAATGGATTTAAATAATAAATTATAATAAATGACGTGATTAAGAATGGTAGAAATGGGTGGAATAGCGTTCATAAGTGATAATAATAATGGCATATTAACGTACAACGGGCAGTATTCAGATGGTGTGGATAGGAAGACAGCATTCAATGTCCCTCACGGACATTATGAATGGAATGTTATGCCTTTTGGTCTGAAGCATGCTCCATCAAAATTCCAAAAGGTGATGGATTCTATCTTCAAACCCTATGCAGATTGGTTGCTTGCATACATTGATGATCTGCTAATATTTTCTAAAAATTTAAGTGACCATTTCAGACACTTGAAAATCTTTATGAAATTGGTCAAAAATAATGGTCTTGTCCTAAGTAAAAATAAGATGGAGTTATGCAGAACAAAGATCAAATTCTTAGGACACGAGATTGAAAATGGCCAGATTGCTCTGCAACATCATGCACTGGAGTTTGCAGATGAGTTCCCGGATGTTATTCTTGACAAAACCCAGTTGCAGAGGTTCTTAGGGTGCCTCAACTATGTGAGCAATTTCTATCCAAATTGTGCCATTGACAGATCTCTGTTAAATCAGAGACTCAGAAAGAACCCTAAACCTTGGACTGACAAGCACACCCAAGCAGTCAGAGAAATAAAGTCTAAGGTAAGATTTCTGCCCATTCTGCATGTTGCTGATGATAATGCTTATAAAATTGTTGAAACAGATGCCAGCAATGTTGGTTGGGGAGGTGTGCTAAAGCAAAAGCCAAAGAAAGAAGACCCGAAAGAAAAAGAACAAGTTGTTCTATTCGCCTCTGGAGTCTGGAGCAAAGCCGAGACAAATTATGCTCCCATCGAAAAAGAGGTAAAAGCAGCTTGGTATTGTTTGAGAAAATTTTCTGTTCATTTGGCAAATAAGTATTTTATGCTCAGAACTGATGCAAAAGCTCTGGATAAAGTTTTATCAAAAGAAATCAAGAACCCTGAGGATGCAAAGTTTGCTAGATGGCAAGCCCTCTTTGCATATTTCAGTTTTGATGTTGAACATATAAGAGGATCTGAAAACTGTATTCCAGACTTTTTAAGCAGAGAATATCTCCAGGATCAAAAACAAGAGAATGACGATAAGGAACAAGTTCAGTATCATTGTTTTGTCATTCTAGCATAATGGAATCAAGCCTATAAGAGGGAAGAGCTCAGATACATTGCAGATGATGAGCCCTGGCCTGTGTATTTAGAAAAATGGAGGCCAACTTGGATCCTCCGAAACACCCAAGTGTTAGATGGGAATTTGCAAAACCACACAGATCTGCAACACTTGGTTCCAGACAGAAAAGTGTATCCAAAAGGAAATAGGTGGATACATGAAAAGATGTATTCACACAACATGGCTGCCTCACAAGAAGCTGAGAGATCTCTCTTAGAAGATTTTTGGGATCTGTATGTCATTGGTACTGGTGGCAATGACATATCAAAAGAACATTATAAAAACTATGTGATAAACAGAGTCAGAAAAATCGGCCCATACACATATGGTTATGAAAAATTGTGGTGGGATCTTCTTAACAGAGATGGACCTGAAGAAACCCATTACACAAAGTTAAAATTTGCCCCGACATGGATAAATGAGAGAGAGCCACATATTCCATGGCTATCAAACTGGTGGTGGCATTATGGGGTTAGTCCTTATAGCATGGATCCTGATTGTTTCCAGACATATCATAGACACTTCTGTGATGACTGTCTCTCAGGACCAGCTGGCGAGTGTTTTCATTATCCTTGGAAAACTGTTGGAGAACTTGCCAGTATAGAGCATACAATGTTAGACCATCCCATATTAAAAATTCACATGCAAATGCATTATCAGTGGCTAGTCATGACAAAAATTAAGCATCAAATAGTGCTTAATAAACCCATGATCGTCAGAAGGATTTACACAAAAGCATGGGATGATGAGTGGTACCATGTCCGATATCCAGGTGTCAAAATTCTGGAAGAACCTGCAGTTGAATCCAGTACTAGTGGTCCTCGGGAGCCCCACTCATGAAAGGCTTTCCCTGTGTACATATGATACCTAGTCACGGGTCCATAGTGACGTAGCTTTTCTCTTGGACTTTTCCTACGTCAGAAAAGTATCCATTGTGTAATTATTAAGTTTTGATTCCTCGTGGGCCTTTGAAAGGTATCCACAGTGTATTTCACATGTCTTGCACTTTAGTTTGTCGGCATGACAGATCTCCGTGCGGATGTCACCACATGGTGTTACCCGAAAACGATGATCTTCTGCCAAGTGTCAATAATCGAACGAACCACAGTAATGTTTGTCCCCCTCTCATTCCTATATAAGGAGAGGTAAGGCTCATTTGTGATTCATTCTCATTTGGTGTGTTTTGAGTCTTGAGTCCGAGTAGTCTCTCCCTGCTCTACGTCTGCGCTATCACAGCGATCTGCTCTCATCACGGAGTTTATTACTCATAGTCCGAGTAGCTTCTTCCTGCTCTGTGTCTGCGCTATCACATCGATCTGCTCGCAACACGAAGATTTTGCTCACAGTCTTTAGGTTGAAGTGAGAAGCCTGCGCGTCTGTTCATGTGACAAGCGAGAACCTAAAGTGGCCACTTCATTAGTGAGTCTGCATATGTATATGTTTATGTTTATAAAACTCTGAGACAGAGTCTGTATTTCGGCCAGGAAGCCTCTGGTATCGATCCTTCATTCGTGAAGATCAAAAGTCCAGTAAAAGCCGATATAGTCAATCTCTGATACAGAGAATCCATTGTAATCTGATTATGAAGCATTCTGCTAATAAAGAGAGAAGACTTTCATCTTGAGTTTCCGCATTATTACTCTGTGTGCTTTACATTTACTGTTAAGATACTTGCACTGCTATAAAAGTTCGCCATAAGTTCGCCGGAGTTCGCGAAGTGCTACGGATCGCTAAGGCCGTTTGAAGGCGTGGAAGCCGTGTGGTAGGCCGCTAGAGTGTGAGGGCACACGTAGGTTCGTCTGGGTTCACAGTTGGGTTCATAACAAGCAGTGTTCAGAGAGACTTAACAAGGCCAAGTCGGTTGGTTGACGACCGCAAGCAAGCTTCAAGAAGCCTCTGCTAGAAATTGGTATGAGAGCCAATAAGTCTACGCTGTAGCCTGGTTCAAGATCTTGAGTAATACCCGAAAGTCTTTCCTTCTCTCTTTTATCTTAAACAATGGATTACTCAATGTCCAAATCTGTTTCCTTCAGAGGAGGCTTCGAAGAACAAGAACCTTCAATCTTTGAAAATTCAATGTTGTAAATTTTGTGGAATATGTTATTTTTTTCATATTTTAAAAAGTTGAAGTAAATAATTTCAATATTGGAAATTTGGAAATGTTTTGGATAATTGTTTTGTCAGTTGTTTAACTTATTGGTTTTTTTTTTAAATCATGGAAATTTCTATAATTTTTTTGTAAATCTAGATTATGGCTATTAAACTTAATTTTTTTATATGTTTTGAACATTTTTAATGGTGTTGAATCTATTTCTATTACATCATTCAAATACTACTAAAAAAAATTAAATAATTTTTGCCAAAATAAAAGAAATAAAATTTATAAAAGAAATAAAATTTTATATTATTTAATATAAAATAA